>CM053033.1:7927046-7934546 GCA_028564925.1 Lithobates sylvaticus | reverse complement strand
CCATGTCTAAACACCAGACCTTTATAGGGTCTTTTCCCATGTTCAAGACATGGAGGGGCTCATCCACTGCAGGTTGAGAAGGTGAGACATTTAAAGCGACCTCTTTGGAGGTACCCATCATCACAGCCTGTTGCTCCCCTGGAGCGCTGTCAGACACATGTCTCACACTTATCCCTTCAGTGTCATTGAGCCGCTGCAGGTCATTACAAGTCACACTATCAGTTTGACACTCAACATTTAGCTGCAGGGCTGTGGACAACACATCTGCGATGCCAGTGCCCTGAACTGTTTCTTCCGACTGGAGGGCAGCAACCTTTGCAGGGACCAAGGAGCCCTCAACCACCGGCCGCTCTGCGATCCCCCTGTCTGGCATAGCAGTTGTGTCCACACCCTTGTTACTTAAGCTAGCCTTACCCAGCATGGCTAGCAATTGTTTAGCCCAGCTGTCCCAGTCTATTGTGGTTCCCTCATGGGCGTTCCACAGCGTTGCATCACCTGCTGTAGAAGGTCGCACAGAAACCTGGGATTCATTAGCTACAACTGCACATTCGTCACTTCTATACATATCATTTTGTGACACCACATTTTTACCAATGTTGCATTGGGCTGATGCTTCACCTAAAGCTAGGTGCATTACACCATTTTGACCAGCTTTTTCTGGTGGCGCTATGGACACATCCAGCTTTGCACACTCAGCTTTTGCAGGCTGAATTAACTCCTTGTCCACTGGGCTACACTTAGGGTTGTGGGGCTGCGCCCACACACTCTCACTGTGTAACTCAGTCATAACATTACAGGAAACACATTTTTCAACGTCATCATCACCAATAACATCACATTGGCCAACACTATTGTCGGCATGACCATCAATATTCTTATTACACAGAGACATGGCTACTGCTTTTGTGGGTTGTCTATGAGCCACCACAACCTCTGTGTGACTCCTCACAGCGCCTGCTCTCTGTAAAGGAGCACTCTTACCTACTTGGGCAGCTCCATAGCTGACCTGGGAAACTCTCGGCTCCATCACTGTGGGCTTCTTGGAAATTTCCCTGGGCAACTCTGCAGCACCTGTCACTAGGGAACATGGCACAAGGACAATTTTGGTCACCCCTAGTTTAACTTCTCCAGCACTCTGCTGGATTATAGCAGGCACATGCATAGTCCCCATGTCCTTTCCAGTCTTTAGCCCTGCGGCTAGTTGGGTTATACGCTGTGCCTCCCCACTTCTCCGGGTAGCACACTGCAGCAAGTCTATGTCCATGGGTATTGTGGATCTCCCCACTGAACATACTCCCACTTCAGTGGGTTCAGTACCATAAACTGAAAAAGTCTTACCAGTTCCTGCAGCTGGTGTAATAGCCTTCACTTGAGTACGCTGTCTTACAGGTGTGGTGTCTCCACAGGCTGACTCCCCCATGTGGCCATGGAGCAACACTGCAGCCTTTCTGGACCCACTGATGCCCCCTGTAGGTAACACAAGATCCCTGCTGCTAGGGGTAACCACAGTCTTGCACTCCAAATCTGGTTGGCTATACCTCATGCAAGAATCAGGCTGATGAGCTCTCCTTTCTGGGCTGACCACTTCCGGTGACACTTCTCCCATCCTGGAACATTGCTGGCGGCCCATGATACGATGGAACTCTCCTCTAAGAAGGATTTTCTCTTTAAACTTGCGGTAGTCATCGTGGTCCCCATCCATCAAATGGTAAACCGACCGGAACTCTATCCGTAATAAGGTTTGCAGCAATTTTGGCCACCGGTCCCTAGGCCAGTTTCTCTTTACAGCAACTTTTTCAAATCTTACAAGGAAGTCCCCAACCTCCTCTGTAGGCAGCATGGGTTGCATATAGTGACAGTCAGAGGCTAAAATCGCAGCCCCTTGCACTGCGCCCAACTCTTTGCGGTTCTGCTTGAACCCTTCATTCACTGTCTCACACGTCCCTAGGCCTTCTGGAGTGGCCCTCCTAGGTGGAGACATGGTCTCAGGCCATGCTGCGCTCACTTCTTGGCATCTTCTCCATGATTGTCTCTCACTCGTTGCCATGGGATACCACTTCTGAGGACACAGCTGGTCACAATCAGCTTGGTTATTCCACAAACATTCCTGTGACAAGGGGCAATGGGCAACAGCATGTCCCCACTCACTATAACGCATGCAGCGCAGAGGCCTCCTTGCCTCATGCTGTGGCACCTTTGGGCTCAGGCTGCCAGGGACAATGTCCTCTTTCAGTACCCCTTTAACTGGGGGTGACGTGATCAATTTACGCCAGGACACAGCGATGTCACACTCAGACAAATTCTCTGGTGTGGCTGGAGCATGTGGTAAAATACCCTCTAGCCACAATAGCCGCTCCCTGGCTTTAGCAAGGATTGCTTTCTGCTTTGACCGCCCCATCCCTGCGGTCTTGCACACAGCAACTTGTAACAGTTCTTAGCAGAGGAAAAAAAATGTTTCTTCTTTCACAGGTACACAACCTGCATGCAACACAGTCCAAATAAACGTTTGCGCAATGCTGTTTGCCTGGCTGCCACACACAGCTAGCCGTAATTCCTGATGCGACTCACCATGGAGCAAGGACCCGGTTTCCACCGTCTACATGCCCGCATTCTCCACTACTTGTGACATTGGGATGTTTAACTCAAGTGAAAAGATGCATTTTTTAATGCAGTGAGTCCTCATCAGACAGGCATATATAGTTAAGGGCCTGGTAGCCCACGTTTATTGAAAAAACAAAAGTCCATCCAGAAGTCCCACGCAGGGGTTTAACTTCATTAAGCACTCATAAATGAAAAACATACCAAGCCACCTGGCTCTCTCTTGTCAGCAGTTCCTCTGCTTGCTCTCAACAGAGTTGATTCCTTCCAGCCCCCTGGACTCACTGGCTTTCTTAGTCTTCCCGACTCTCAAGGCTGTCCATCCTTTCCCAGTCTCTGGGAATCCCCCTTACACAGGGATGACCCCTCTACAGACACAGGTCTGTCTTCATACAGCAGCAGCAGCAGCAAGCTGCTCACACTCCACCATCCTCCACTCACCAGCCCCTCATTATATGGTCTGTGTGCAGCTGGGCACACACCTTGCTTGCTATCCTCAAGACCCGGACACAGGGTTGGAGATCCCATCCCACCCATGACTCAGGGATCTCCAAACTACAGACTCCCATCCAAAACTAGTAAAACCTGGAGAAAACTGACAGAGAGGTTTTCTCCATTTAAATTCTATAGTCTGTAGTCTTGCAGTCTGCAGATATGCAAACTCTGTGTCTCCTTTACCTCTAATTTCAAAGGGACAGAGCTTTGCTCTGCCACTATATATATATATATATATATATATATATATATATATACAAATAATATATTTGTTTTGTATTTGTTTTGTAAAAAATATAGTGTCACCTAATGCATCTCAATGACTAATAGAAACCCAACATTCGCACCTCCTTTACAACGAATCCCCGGAATGTGTCTAATAGGTTTATTTCCTATGATCGTCAGCTCCATCTAGTGACCGGAATGCAGTATTTTCCTGGTTGGGATATTTAGGAATTTGCATTATGGCCAATAGGTGGAGCTGATGATCACAGGAAATAAACCTACTGGACACATGATGGGGGATTATTTGCGATGGCTGTGCGAAGGCGGAGACATTAATAGACTGTAATGTATTTCATGTATTATAAGTTGGATCTGCCTGAAGCATTTCAGCTCCTGTTTGGTATTCAGAGCAGAAAGCAGTGAGGAGAAATCCATTATTCCACTCCCATAGAGGGCAGAGCACCCCGCAATACAGTGTAACTACATAAATAATAATTTACTGAATGTCTGGGTGATGTTTTAAATTAATTTCTTTGTATTTTCCATTTGTCCGATTTCAGATTATTAACCTGTTTGTAGCCGTCATTATGGATAATTTCGATTATCTGACCAGAGATTGGTCTATTCTGGGCCCCCATCATTTGGATGAGTTTAAAAGGATCTGGTCTGAATATGACCCGGAGGCCAAGTGAGTATAAAAAAAAAAAAAAAAAAAACAAATGTGATTGGACTTAAAGCTGAACTCCGGGGGAAGCAATTATTGTCCAAATTCATTCCTCATGTGTCTTCTTCATGAATCTTAGTGTACTTCTCCGCCCCTCCTGTCGTTTTCTGTAGTGGGTGGTGCTTGCCTTCAGAAGTCATCTAATTAGTAAATAGAGTCCACCTGTGTGTAATTTAATCTCAGTATACATACAGCTGTTCTGTGCGGCCCTCAGAGGTTTGTTAGAGAACCTTAGTGAGCAAACAGCATCATGAAGGCCAAGGTACACCCCAGACAGGTCAGGGATAAAGTTGTGGAGAAGTATAAAGCAGGGTTAGGTTATAGAAAAATCTCCCAAGCTTTGACCATCTCACGGAGCTCTGTTCAATCCATCATCGGAAAATGGAAAGAGTATGGCACAACTGCAAACCTACCAAGACACGGCCGTCCACCTAAACTGACCGGGCCGGGCAAGGAGAGCATTCATCAGAGAAGAGCCAAGAGGTCCATGGTGACTCTGGAGGAGCTGCAGAGATCCACAGCTCAGGGGGGAGAATCTGTCCACAGGACAACTATTAGTCGTGTTCTCCACAAATCTGCCCTTTATGGAAGAGTGACAAGAAGAAAGACATTGGAGAAAGAAAGTCATAAGAAGTCCTGTTTGTAGTTTGTGAGAAGCCATGTGGAGGAGGGGAGCAAACATGTGGAAGAAGGTGATCTGCTCACATGACACCAAAATTCTACTTTCTGGCCCAAAAGCAAACACTATGTGTGGGGGAAACTAACACTGCCCATCCCCCTGAACACACCATCCCCACCGTGAGACATGGTGGTGGCAGCATCATGTGGTGGGGATGGTTTTCTTCAGCAGGGACAGGGAAGCTGATCAGAGTTGATGGGAAGATGGATGGAGACAAATACAGGACAATCTTAGAAGAAAACCTGTTAGAGTCGGCAAAAGACTTGAGACTGGGGGGGAGGGTCACCTTCAAGCAGGACAACGACCCGAAACATACAGCCAGAGCTACAATGGAATGGTTTACATCAAAGCATATTCATGTGTTAGAATGGCCCAGTCACAGTCCAGACCTAAATCACATTGAGAATCTGTGGCAAGACATGAAAATTGCTGATCACAGACGCTCTCCATCCAATCTGACAGAGCTTGAGATATTTTACAAAGAAGAAGAATGGGCAGAAATGTCCTCTCTAGATGTGCAAAGCTGGTAGAGACACCCCCAAAAAGACTTGCAGAGAAAGGGGGTTCTACAAAGTATTGACTCCGGGGGGCGCCATACAAATGCCCCCCCCCCCCCCCCACACTTTTCACATATTTATTTGTATCATTTTACTTCCACTTCACAATTATGTGACACTTTGTGTTGGTCCATCACATAAAATCCCAATAAAATACATTTACGGTTTTGGTTGTAACATGAGAAATGTGGGAAATTTCAAGGGGTATGAATACTTTTTCAAGGCACTGTGTATATATATATACATACACACTGGGGGAAATAATGATTTGTAATCCTCTCAGATTGTGTAAGTTTTGCCCACATACAAAGAAATGAAGGGTCTATAATTTTTGCCATCAGTGGGTTTTTTTATATGATGGAGACAGAATATCAACCAAAAACCCAGAAAAAAACACACAATACAAATGTTATAAATGGAGATCAGTGAGTAAAATAAGTATTTGATCCCCTTAGTAGTTGGTGGAGAAACCCTTGTTGGTGATCACAGAGGTCAGACGTTTCTTGTAGGTGGTGATCAGGTTTGCACATCTCAGGAGGGATTTTGGTCCTCTCTTCTCTACAGATCTTCTCTAAATCCTTACATTTTTTTGGCAACTCAAAGTTTCAGCTCCTTCCATAAATTTTCTATAGGATTAAGGTCTGGAGACTGGTTTGGCCACTCCATGACCTTAATGTGCTTCTTCTTGAGCCACTCCTTTGTTGCCTTGGCGGTATGTTTTGGGTCATTGTCATGCTGGAAGACCCATCCATGACCCATCTTCAGTGTTCTGGCTGAGGGAAGAAGGTTCTCCTCCAAGATTATGCAATAAATGGCCCCGTCCATTGGCCCCTCAATGCGGCAAAATCGGCCTGGACCTTTATCAGAGAAACAGCCCCAAAGCATCATGTCTCCACCTCCGTGTGTGACTGTAGGGATGGTGTCAGTGGCGGCTGGTGCTCAAAATTTTTGGGGGGGCGCAAACAAACAGCCTCACTGTGCCATCAAACGCTGCCACTGTGCCCCAAACGCTGCCACTGTGCCCATTAAACGCTGCCACTGTGCCCCAAGTGCTGCCACTGTGCCCATCTAACGCTGCCATTGTGCCTCAAATGCTGCCACTGTGCCCATTAAATGCTGCCACTGTGCTCCAAACACTGCCACCGTGCCCCAAGTGCTGCCACTGTGCCCATCTAAAGCTGCCACCGTGCCCCAAGTGCTGCCACTGTGCCCATCTAACGCTGCCATTGTGCCTCAAATGCTGCCACTGTGCCCATTAAATGCTGCCACTGTGCTCCAAACACTGCCACCGTGCCCCAAGTGCTGCCACTGTGCCCATCTAACGCTGCCACCGTGCCCCAAGTGCTGCCACTGTGCCCATCTAACGCTGCCACCGTGCCCCAAGTGCTGCCACTGTGCCCATCTAACGCTGCCACCGTGCCCCAAGTGCTGCCACTGTGCCCATCTAACGCTGCCACCGTGCCCATTAAATGCTGCCAATTTGCCCTCTGCCCGCCATCTACCGGCACTTACCTTGTCTCGGTGTGCAGCTGGTGACGGCGTCAGGCGGCGAGCGGCGTCTCCTCATCGACCCGACATCTTCTCCGGCGCTCCTCCTGTCTTCTGCAATGATTGGACGCCTAGGCGTCCAATCACAGCGCCTGTGACTTCAGCCAGTCAGGTGACCGGTAACACAGACCCGGCAACCTGATTGGCTGAGAGGCGGGTCTGTGTTAGGGAAGCGATGTATTCGCTTCTCTAACTCAATACTGTGTAAACAGCGAACGCACAGCAGTGCGCCCGCTGTTTACACTTATGGAAGCCTATTAGAGGACACCGCTCTAATCAGGTCCCCTATTAGAGCTTACAGCTCTAATAGGGCGCTTCCAAAAACACCCCCCCCCCCCCGCGGTAATTCAGATGCCCGGCGCCCAAAAAGGGGCCGGACACCTGAATAGGGGGCGGCAGCAGTGACAATAGATAGATTCATCTATCTATTGGTGATAGAGCGGTGCAGGAGAGGAGGGGGCGGCGCTCCTGCGCCCTCTATGCACGCACCGCCACTGGATGGTGTTCTTGGGGTCATAGTCAGTGATTTTCTTCCTCTAAACACCTACTCAGCATTCTACATATATTCTGTACGTTCTCTCTGCCTTCAAGTAGCTTATTATCTAAGGTCCCTATCCCTATACACAGACGAGGGCCACCATACCTCTCATGTCTTTGGAGTGCGGGAGGAAACC
>CM053033.1:7904546-7922046 GCA_028564925.1 Lithobates sylvaticus | reverse complement strand
TTCACTCATGGCTTGGCCGACACTTGGGGGTCCCATCTATAAAGGAATGTGCTGTGGGATTGTCTCAAGCATTCATCCATCTGGGACGCCTGCCTTTACACGAACATGAACTTTAATGGCATCCCAGTCTTAGTCCGGAGGGTTCAATATTGAGTTGGCCCACCCTTTGCAGATATAACAGTTTCAACTCTTCTGGGAAGGCCGTCCACAACGTTTAGGAGGGTGTCTATGGGAATGTTTGACCATTCTTCCAGAAGAACATTTGGACGAGAAGGCCTGGCTCACAGTCTCCACTCTAATTCATCACCAAAGGTGTTCTATCGGGTTGAGGTCAAGACTCTGTGCAGGCCTGTCAAGTTCCTCCACCCCAAACCCGCTCATCCATGGTAATCATGGGACAATGGTGGTGTTCTACTGGGTAGACTTGACCAGGGTAAGAGTGGCATGATCAAAGAGTTTGGTGTTGGACGAGAAGGTCTGGCTCACAGTCTCCACTCTAATTCATCACCAAAGGTGTTCTATCGGGTTGAGGTCAAGACTCTGTGCAGGCCAGTAAAGTTCCTCCACCCCAAACTCGCTCATCCATGGTGGTCATGGGACAATGGTGGTGTTCTACTGGGTAGACTTGACCAGGGTAAGAGTGGCATGATCAAAGAGGTTGGTGTTGGACGAGAAGGCCTGGAGAAGGTCTCCGCTCTAATTCATCACCAAAGGTGCTCTATCAGGTTGAGGTCAGGCCAGTCAAGTTCCTCCACCCCAAACTCACTCATCCATGGTGGTCCTGGGACAATGGCGGTGTTCTACTTGGTAGACTTGACCAGGGTAAGCGTGGCATGATCAAAGAGTTTGGTGTTGGACGAGAAGGTCTGGCTCACAGTCTCCACTCTAATTCATCACCAAAGGTGTTCTATCAGGTTGAGGTCAGGCCAGTCAAGTTCCTCCACCCCAAACTCGCTCATCCATGGTGGTCCTGGGACAATGCTGGTGTTCTACTGGGTAGACTTGACCAGGGTAAGAGTGGCATGATCAGAGAAGGTTGCTGTTGGACTAGAAGGCCTGGAGAAGGTCTCCGCTCTAATTCATCACCAAAGGTGTTCTATCGGGTTGAGGTCAAGACTCTGTGCAGGCCAGTCAAGTTCCTCCACCCCAAACTCGCTCATCCATGGTGGTCCTGGGACAATGGTGGTGTTCTACTGGGTAGACTTGACCAGGGTAAGAGTGGCATGATCAGAGAGGTTGCTGTTGGACGAGAAGGCCTGGCTCACAGTCTCCGCTCTAATTCATCCCCAAAGGTGTTCTATCTGGTTGAGGTCAGGCCAGTCAAGTTCCTCCACCCCAAACTCGCTCATCCATGGTGGTCCTGGGACAATGGTGGTGTTCTACTGGGTAGACTTGACCAGGGTAAGAGTGGCATGATCAGAGAGGTTGCTGTTGGACGAGAAGGCCTGGCTCACAGTCTCCGCTCTAATTCATCACCAAAGGTGTTCTATCAGGTTGAGGTCAGGCCAGTCAAGTTCCTCCACCCCAAACTCACTCATCCATGGTGGTCCTGGGACAATGGCGGTGTTCTACTTGGTAGACTTGACCAGGGTAAGCGTGGCATGATCAAAGAGTTTGGTGTTGGACGAGAAGGTCTGGCTCACAGTCTCCACTCTAATTCATCACCAAAGGTGTTCTATCAGGTTGAGGTCAGGCCAGTCAAGTTCCTCCACCCCAAACTCGCTCATCCATGGTGGTCCTGGGACAATGCTGGTGTTCTACTGGGTAGACTTGACCAGGGTAAGAGTGGCATGATCAGAGAAGGTTGCTGTTGGACTAGAAGGCCTGGAGAAGGTCTCCGCTCTAATTCATCACCAAAGGTGTTCTATCGGGTTGAGGTCAAGACTCTGTGCAGGCCAGTCAAGTTCCTCCACCCTAAACTCGCTCATCCATGGTGGTCCTGGGACAATGGTGGTGTTCTACTGGGTAGACTTGACCAGGGTAAGAGTGGCATGATCAGAGAGGTTGCTGTTGGACGAGAAGGCCTGGAGAAGGTCTCCGCTCTAATTCATCACCAAAGGTGTTATATCAGGTTGAGGTCAGGCCAGTCAAGTTCCTCCGCCCCAAAGTCGCTCATCCATGGTGGTCATGGGACAATGGTGGTGTTCTACTGGGTAGACTTGACCAGGGTAAGAGTGGCATGATCAGAGAGGTTGGTGTTGGACGAGAAGGCCTGGAGAAGGTCTCCACTCTAATTCATCACCAAAGGTTTTCTATCAGGTTGAGGTCAGTCAAGTTCCTCCACCCCAAACTCGCTCATCCATGGTGGTCATGGGACAATGGTGGTGTTCTACTGGGTAGACTTGACCAGGGTAAGCGTGGCATGATCAGAGAGGTTGGTGTTTGACGAGAAGGCCTGGCTCACAGTCTCCACTCTAATTCATCACCAAAGGGATTCTATCAGGTTGAGGTCAGGCCAGTCAAGTTCCTCCACCCCAAACTCGCTCATCCATGGTGGTCCTGGGACAATGGTGGTGTTCTACTGGGTAGACTTGACCAGGGTAAGAGTGGCATGATCAGAGAGGTTGCTGTTGGACGAGAAGGCCTGGCTCACAGTCTCCGCTCTAATTCATCCCCAAAGGTGTTCTATCTGGTTGAGGTCAGGCCAGTCAAGTTCCTCCACCCCAAACTCGCTCATCCATGGTGGTCCTGGGACAATGGTGGTGTTCTACTGGGTAGACTTGACCAGGGTAAGCGTGGCATGATCAAAGAGGTTGGTGTTGGACGAGAAGGCCTGGCTCACAGTCTCCACTCTAATTCATCACCAAAGGGATTCTATCAGGTTGAGGTCAGGCCAGTCAAGTTCCTCCACCCCAAAATCGCTTATCCATGATGGTCATGGGACAATGGTGGTGTTCTACTGGGTAGACTTGACCAGGGTAAGAGTGGCATGATCAGAGAGGTTGCTGTTGGACGAGAAGGCCTGGAGAAGGTCTCCGCTCTAATTCATCACCAAAGGTGTTATATCAGGTTGAGGTCAGGCCAGTCAAGTTCCTCCGCCCCAAACTCGCTCATCCATGGTGGTCATGGGACAATGGTGGTGTTCTACTGGGTAGACTTGACCAGGGTAAGAGTGGCATGATCAGAGAGGTTGGTGTTGGACGAGAAGGCCTGGAGAAGGTCTCCACTCTAATTCATCACCAAAGGTTTTCTATCAGGTTGAGGTCAGTCAAGTTCCTCCACCCCAAACTCGCTCATCCATGGTGGTCATGGGACAATGGTGGTGTTCTACTGGATAGACTTGACCAGGGTAAGAGTGGCATGATCAGAGAGGTTGGTGTTGGACGACAAGGCCTGGAGAAGGTCTCCGCTCTAATTCATCACCAAAGGTGTTCTATCGGGTTGAGGTCAAGACTCTGTGCAGGCCAGTCAAGTTCCTCCACCCTAAGCTCGCTCATCCATGGTGATCATGGGACAATGGTGGTGTTTTACTGGGTAGACTTGACCAGGGTAAGAGTGGCATGATCAAAGAGGTTGGTGTTGGACGAGAAGGCCTGGCTCGCCGTCTCTGCTCTAATTCATCACCAAAGGTTTTCTATCAGGTTGAGGTCAGGCCAGTCAAGTTCCTCCACCCCAAACTCGCTCATCCATGGTGGTCATGGGACAATGGTGATGTTCTACTGGGTAGACTTGACCAGGGTAAGAGTGGCATGATCAGAGAGGTTGCTGTTGGACGAAAAGGCCTGGAGAAGGTCTCCGCTCTAATTCATCCCCAAAGGTTGAGGCCAGGACTCTGTGCAGGCCAGTCAAGTTCCTCCACCCCAAACTCACTCATCCATGGTGGTCCTGGGACAATGGTGGTTTTCTACTGGGTAGACTTGACCAGGGTAAGAGTGGCATGATCAGAGAGGTTGGTGTTGGACGAGAAGGCCTGGCTCGTCATCTCCGCTCCAATTCATCACCAAAGGTGTTCTATCGGGTTGAGGTCAGTCAAGTTCCTCCACCCCAAACTCGCTCCTCCATGTCTTTATGGACCTTGCTTTGTGCACTGGTGGGCAGTCATATAGGAACAGGAAGGGGCTGTCCCCAAAACTGTTCCCACAAAGTTGGAAGCATGAAATTGTCCACAATGTCTTGGTATGCCGACACCCTAGTTTGGGGTGGAGGAACTTGACTGGTTTGCACAGAGTCCTGACCTCAACCCGATAGAACACCTTTGGTGATGAATTAGAGAGAAGACTGCGTGCCAGGCCTTCTCGTCCAACACCAACCTCTCTGATCATGCCACTCTTACCCTGGTCAAGTCTACCCAGTAGAACACCACCATTGTCCCAAGACCACCATGTTTGAGCGAGTTTGTTGTGGAGGAACTTGACTGGCCTGCACAGAGTCCTGACCTCAACCCGATAGAACACCTTTGGGATGAATTAGAGCGGAGACTGCGAGCCAGGCCTTCTCGTCCAACATCAGTGTCTGACCTCACAAATGCTCTTCTGGAAGAATGGTCAAACATTCCCATAGACACCCTCCTAAACCTTGTGAACACCCTTCCTAGAAGAGGTGAAGCTGTTATAGCTGAAAAGGGCGGGGCCAACTCAATATTGAACCCTACGGACTGAGACTGGGATGCCATTAAAGTTCATGTGCGTGTAAAGGCAGGTGTCCCAATACTTTTGACAACATAGTGTATTTCTTAATATTATGAGCTCCATCTAGTGACCATAAGACGGTATTTTCCTGATTGTGATATTACAGATAAATACCGTATTATGGCCACTAGATGGAGCTGCCAATCGTAGCAAATAATCGCATTCATCAAGTGACAGTGTTTGTTCGCACGGCTAATTATTATTATTATTTTTTTATATATATATATAAATGGGCCCCTCGGTGTGATTGGGTGTGGAAAGGGGCGGGGCTTCAGTGAAAATGGTTGTTCAGAATTCTTTGCCGCTGTTCTTTATATTTTGTCTTTAGCGCTCCGACCGCCGGATTTTAATTGTATCCCTTTGTTACCTGTCCTTGCAGAGACTGGTTGCCATGAATATGCCTCTGAATTCGGATGGCACTGTGACCTTCAATGCCACCCTGTTTGCCCTGGTGAGGACGTCACTGAGGATCAAAACTGAAGGTGTGACGAGTTCTCTGGAAATCTATTCCGGTGTCTGTTCAACGATTCCTATTGTGTCCACCTAACAATCACTGAGAGCAGCATGGAAGCCTGAGTACAAACACCAATGATGGGGCACTATTCCTCCACTGATACCAATGATGGGGCACTATTCCTCCCACTGACACCAATGATGGGGCACTATTCCTCCACTGATACCAATGATGGGGCACTATTCCTCCACTGACACCAATGATGGGGCACTATTCCTCCCACTGACACCAATGATGGGGCACTATTCCTCCACTGATACCAATGATGGGGCACTATTCCTCCCACTGATACCAATGATGGGGCACTATTCTTCCCACTGATACCAATGATGGGACACTATTCCTCCACTGACACCATTGATGGGGCACTATTCCTCCCACTGATACCAATGATGGGACACTATTCCTCCACTGACACCAATGATGGGGCACTATTCCTTCCACTGATACCAATGATGGGGCACTATTCCTCCCACTGACACCAATGATGGGACACTATTCCTCCACTGACACCAATGATGGGACACTATTCCTCCCACTGATACCAATGATGGGGCACTATTCCTCCCACTGACACCAATGATGGGGCACTATTCCTCCCACTGATACCAATGATGGGGCACTATTCCTCCCACTGATATCAATGATGGGGCACTATTCCTCTCACTGATACCAATGATGGGGCACTATTCCTCTCACTGATACCAATGATGGGGCACTATTCCTCCCACTGATACCAATGATGGGGCACTATTCCTCCCACTGACACCAATGATGGGGCACTATTCCTCCCACTGATACCAATGATGGGGCACTATTCCTCTCACTGATACCAATGATGGGGCACTATTCCTCCCACTGATACCAATGATGGGGCACTATTCCTCCCACTGACACCAATGATGGGACACTATTCCTCCCACTGACATCAATGATGGGGCACTATTCCTCCCACTGATACCAATGATGGGGCTCTATTCCTCCCACTGACACCAATGATGGGGCACTATTCCTCCCACTGATACCAATGATGGGACACTATTCCTCCCACTGATACCAATGATGGGGCACTATTCCTCCCACTGATACCAATGATGGGGCTCTATTCCTCCCACTGACACCAATGATGGGGCACTATTCCTCCCACTGATACCAATGATGGGACACTATTCCTCCCACTGATACCAATGATGGGACACTATTCCTCCCACTGATACCAATGATGGGGCACTATTCCTCCCACTGACACCAATGATGGGACACTATTCCTCCCACTGATACCAATGATGGGGCACTATTCCTCCCACTAATACCAATGATGGGGCACTATTCCTCCAACTGACACCAATGATGGGGCACTATTCCTCCCACTGACACCAATGATGGAGCACTATTCCTCCCACTGATACCAATGATGGGACACTATTCCTCCCACTGACACCAATGATGGGGCACTATTCCTCCCACTGACACCAATGATGGGGCACTATTCCTCCCACTGATACCAATGATGGGACACTATTCCTCCCACTGACACCAATGATGGGGCACTATTCCTCCCACTGATACCAATGATGGGGCGCTATTCCCCCCACTGATACCAATGATGGGGCACTATTCCTCCCACTGATACCAATGATGGGGCACTATTCCCCCCACTGATACCAATGATGGGGCACTATTCCTCCCACTGATACCAATGATGGGGCACTATTCCCCCCACTGATACCAATGATGGGGCACTATTCCTCCCACTGACCACAGGCACTATATGGTTTAGTTACCCCTAATGATCACCAAGCCTGAGTGAAGTCTGGAGACTCTTGGTATGGAGATTCGAGTCCCCCCTCCCCCCTCCATGGACGAGTGATAGGAATTGCCTCTCCGGGTTTATGAAATGATTTTTCTCTTTTCAGGGAATCTGGAAGCTGCTAATGAAGAGCTGAGAGCCGTTATTAAGAAGATCTGGAAGAGGACGAAGCAGAAAATATTGGATGAGGTCATTCCGCCCCCCGAAGGTGAGACAAATACAATGAATGGATCGGGAGAGACTAAGGAATGGATGGCGATGGGAGAGCAGAAAACCCAATAGAAAGTCAACTCAGCCTGCCAGTCCTGCAATGTTCAGGAGGTCACCATCCCCTAGGCAAAACCAGCTGGCACCCATTCTGGGGACTGGAACCTATTCTGGGGACTGGAACCTATTCTGGGGACTGAGGCCCATTCTGGGGACTGAGGCCCATTCTGGGGACTGGAACCTATTCTGGGGACTGGAACCTATTCTGGGGACTGGGACCCATTCTGGGGACTGAGGCCCATTCTGGGGACTGGGACCCATTCTGGGGACTGAGGCCCATTCTGGAGACTGGGACCCATTCTGGGACTGGAACCTATTCTGGGGACTGATACCGATTTTGGGGACTGGGACCCATTCTGGGGACTGGGACCCATTCTGGGGACTGGAACCTATTCTGGGGACTGGGACCCATTGTGGGGACTGAGACCCATTGTGGGGACTGAGACCCATTGTGGGGACTGAGACCTATTCTGGGGACTGGGACCCATTCTGGGGACTGGAACCTATTCTGGGGACTGGGACCTATTCTGGGGACTGGGACCCATTGTGGGGACTGGGACCCATTCTGGGGATTGGGACCCATTCTGGAGACTGGGACCTATTCTGGGGATTGGGACCCATTCTGGAGACTGGGACCTATTCTGGGGATTGGGACCTATTCTGGGGACTGGGACCCATTGTGGGGACTGAGACCCATTGTGGGGACTGAGACCTATTCTGGGGACTGAGACCTATTCTGGGGACTGGGACCCATTCTGGGGACTGAGACCCATTCTGGAGACTGGGACCCATTCTGGGGACTGGGACCTATTCTGGGGACTGGGACCCATTCTGGGGACTGGGACCCATTCTGGGGACTGGGACCCATTCTGGGGACTGGAACCTATTCTGGGGACTGGAACCTATTCTGGGGACTGAAACCTATTCTGGGGACTGAAACCTATTCTGGGGACTGAAACCTATTCTGGTGACTGGGACCCATTCTGGGGACTGGGACCCATTCTGGGGACTGGGACCGATTCTAGGGACTGGGACCCACTCTGGGGACTGGTACCTATTCTGGTGACTGGGACCCATTCTGGGGACTGGAACCTATTCTGGGGACTGGAACCTATTCTGGGGACTGGAACCCATTCTGGGGACTGGGACCCATTCTGGGAACTGGGACCCATTCTGGAGACTGGGACTCATTCTGGGGACTGGGACCCATTCTTGGGACTGGGACCCATTCTGGGGACTGAGACCCATTCTGGAGACTGGGACCTATTCTGGGGACTGGGACCCATTCTGGGGACTGGGACCCATTCTGGGGACTGGAACCTATTCTGGGGACTGAAACCTATTCTGGGGACTGAAACCTATTCTGGTGACTGGGACCCATTCTGGGGACTGGGACCCATTCTGGGGACTGGGACCGATTCTAGGGACTGGGACCCACTCTGGGGACTGGTACCTATTCTGGTGACTGGGACCCATTCTGGTGACTGGGACCCATTCTGGGGACTGGAACCTATTCTGGGGACTGGAACCTATTCTGGGGACTGGAACCCATTCTGGGGACTGGGAACCATTCTGGAGACTGGGACTCATTCTGGGGACTGGGACCCATTCTGGGGACTGGGACCCATTCTTGGGACTGGGACCCATTCTGGAGACTGGGACCCATTCTGGGGACTGGGACCCATTCTGGGGACTGGGACCCATTCTGGGAACTGGGACCCATTCTGGAGACTGGGACTCATTCTGGGGACTGGGACCCATTCTTGGGACTGGGACCCATTCTGGGGACTGAGACCCATTCTGGAGACTGGGACCCATTCTGGGGACTGAGACCTATTCTGGGGATTGGGACCTATTCTGGAGACTGGGACCCCTTCTGGGGACTGGGACCCATTCTGGGAACTGGGACCCATTCTGGGGACTGGGACTCCTTCTGGGGACTGGGACCCACTGCAAGGGTAAAGGGTTTAATTTTCTCAGAGTTTGCATGGATATAAAGATCATTGTCTGGTCGGTCCAGAATCAGAGATCTGAACCCACCAGGAGATCAGGAGATATTTCTAGAGGAGAGGAGAAGTTGCTCCTCAAGGTCCAGTGATAGACTTGGGGGGACAGGACTCAAGTATAGTTGATTGGTAGACATCAGCCTTCATTCAACCTGGAAGACTGAGGACATCTTGTGGCAGAAAGTGAGCGCTGCAGAAGAAAGCTCTGGATTGAAGGTGAGTATTGCGGCAAACATTTATTTTTTTTATTACATTTTTTTTTTTTTAACTAGAATTCTGTTTTATTATCTGAGATTCTTAACACCCCCCCCCCCCTGAAGTGGTAATCCCTGACATGTGAAATTACAGCAGATTATCAAGCAAATGATGCAAGGGGTAATCCCATTAGAGTAATCTCTTGGGAGTAGTGCAAAATAGAGAAAAGTCACCCAAACAATCTCATAAATGATCTATTAAGCTCCTTATCTCATTCACTTCCAGGACAGTGATTGGTGGAGAGATGTCGCTGTTTTCTGGCATTGTGAAGCTCTGCATAGAGACGGAGATTGTAAGAGATCGTATTTAAAAAAAAAAAAAGGTTTTAGGACATTTTCGCTTTGCAGCTGTGCAATCAGAACAACCGCCTGCAATAGATAATTGGGTTTCCAATAACACAACGAATGTGCAGTCATGGCTGAAATAAGGCTACTGCCGTTCTGAAAAATGCTAGTCGCCTGGCTGTGTCTGGCTTCAAGCAACCCTGTCACTGTACTGAGAAAACCCATACCTGTAAAAGAAGGCTTTAAAAACTCTCCTTCCCTGGTGCCTGCACTGCTAGATGCCGCCCTGTTCAGCAGGAACGGAAGACCTCTATAAGAACTCTAGAAGGTAAGGCCTCACACTTGGGCCTGCATTTTATGAATGGGCTGCAAAATGCAGGCCATGGTTTGGACAAAATAAGACTTTAAGGTGACCAGAGGGGAAATTTTTTTTTTTTGTCGGGTCCTCTCAGTGTGCCACTGAGATCCTGAGCTAGCCCTCCACAGCCCCAGACTCCACTGAGCGCTGGAGGGGCAGAGCAGAGAGCGTTGACTGAGAGTCACTTCTCTGTGCTCAGAGCGGACCTGAGAACTGAGCGATCACGTGACCAGCTCAGAGCTGGAGGAGGGCAGCTGCTGCCTTGGGCCGACGCTGCAGTCATATAGGTGAGTATAGATGTTTCTTTTTTTTTTTTTTTTACTTCCCAAACCTCTCCTTTAATTACTCCATAAGGTACTGAAGATTCCACACTATGGCCTACACTTTATGAATGGGCCGCAAAATGGCTCCAGCTGCTGCCAAAAAACAATCAGGAGTGCGAGTCCCCAGAGAGGCAAGGCTTTTGTACACAGTGCTTGATCGAGAGGGGGCTCAGGTAAGTATTGGGGGGGCTGGGGGGGCTGTTTTTGTTTTTTTGCGATATAAACAAAAGAATACCCCAAAGTACAAAAATATATATATAAACTATATTGTCAAAAGTATTGGGACACCTGCCTTTACACACACATGAACTTTAATGGCCATCCCAGTCTTAGTCCGTAGGGTTCAGTATTGAGTTGGCCCACCCTTTGCAGCTTTAACAGCTTCAACTCTTCTTGGAAGGCCGTCCACAAGGTTTAGAAGTGTGTCTATGGGAATGTTTGACCATTCTTCCAGAAGGGCTTTTGTGAAGTCAGGCACTGATGTTGGATGAGAAGACCTGGCTCACAGTCTCCGCTCTAATTCATCCCAAAGATGTTCTATCGGGTTGAGGTGCAAGCCAGTCAGGTTCCTCCACCCCAAACTCGCTCATCCATGTCTTTTATGGACCTTGCTTTGTGCACTGGAGCGCAGTCATGTTGGAACCTGAAGGGGCCGTCCCCAAACTGTTCCCACAAAATTGGGAGCATGAAATTGTCCAAATGTCTTGGTATCCTGACATTAAGCCTTTAGAGTTCCCTTCACTGGAACTAAAAGATAGAAGGTTTGTTCAGCGGGACCACATCATTCTCCTTCACTGGAACTAAGGGGGCCAAGCCCAACCCCTGAAAAACAACCCCCACACCATAATCTCCCCTCCACCAAATGATTTGGACCAGTGCACAAAGCAAGGTCCATAAAGATATGGATGAGCGAGTTCGGAGAGAAGGAAGAAGTGGATATTGTTTTGCAGAATGAAATTACGATTTGTTAGATGCAAAATATGATATAAATCTGATGTACTGTATATTTTTCTACAATTGATGAAGGTACTCTACCAATATGTGAAATTTGAACAGCCTATATAAGTTAATAAAGAAGTTCTGCCCACTTTACGTTTACTTTCAGTAAAGCCCATCTAATTTTTTAACAGGCTTTTTACTTTCCTACAAAATAATATTGTTGTCTTCTCATTTTCCAGATGAGGAAGTGACCGTGGGAAAGTTTTACGCCACCTTCCTTATTCAGGACTACTTCCGTAAATTCCGCCGGAGGAAGGAGAAGGGTCTTCTAGGAACGGAGAACCTACCTAGCAATTCCACCACACTACAGGTCCATAGCTTGTCTCCCTACTGCTTAACCTGAATGTTAGCCTAGCTCTAGCCTACCCTAAAGGCCTATCCTTGTGTCATGACCTGTAGTTGGATTGACTATCTGTATCTTACCTATTGCCCTTGTTCATCTGTACCCAAGGCCGGACTGAGGAGTCTGCAGGACCTGGGATCTGAGATCCGCAGAGCCCTATCATGTGAGCTTGAGGAGGATGATATCTCCGAATTCCGGGGGATGGCACGCCAGGTGAGTAATATGTTGGACAGTGGGGTAAACACCAAATCTACTGACCCTGAAGGTCAAGTCCATATTACTTACATTTTTTATTTTAGGGTGCAGAGGAAGCAACCCTGTGTGAGAGTGCACAGGACCTAACCAAAGGACGTCTCTCTTCATCCGTGTTGTCGCTTACTAATTCTATTGGAGGACGTGATGAGCAGCCTCCAGCTCCCCGTAGATCATCCTTGGTTAACCGATCCGGAGGTGGCTCAAAAGACAGCCTCCTGACACCTCCACCACCGGCCAGTGCCACCAGCGGGAAGAAAAGGCAGCTCAACACACGCAGGTAATCGTTTTTTTTTTCTTTCATTTATTATACAAGATGTTGCTTTTATAGCAGGGATAGGCAACCTTTTCCCCAAGAGACAGCCCACTGCTTGCTTTAGGACAGAGGGCTCTTGAGAGGAGTACTGAGGCAGAGGGCTGAGATGTTTTCAGGAAGCCATGTACAGCCAGGGCTGCTGTTGGAAATCATGGGGCTCCGTACAGCCTTCCTGACAGGGCCCCCCCTCCAACCCCGCCTCCACCCCCTGAGGTGCGGCGGAACAGCCTACACCCCCAAAAATGGGGGGAAAAAAGTCCCTCCTCTACTCCCGCTTTCAGGCCCCTCTGTTGATGTGATGAGGCCCAGGGAAATGAGCCTCATCACATAGTCTAAATGACTCCAGTGACAGTGATCCAAAGCGATAGATGCTAAACCGAAAGCCACCACCGATAGGGAGGACACGCACTGACCCGTACCCCATGTGTTGGGCTACCAAACCAGATAGAGCAGCCAAACCAGCACAATGTCCAACCATCAGGACGTATCGACGTCACGTAGCTCAGCACCTCCCTACGCGTTTCATCATCATAGACATCATCTGGGGAGCGTGGCTACGTCTACGTTAGTTGCCCATTTATAATCAGAAGGTCGAAAAACCATAACGAGACAAGTGCGCTCCGGAAATGAGACCAAAGTGATCAATCCTGCGTTCCAAAAAGGCCGGAAGAGACATGTGCGCTCCGAAAATGACACCAAAGCCGGCAAGCCGCCAAACCTGCGCTCCAAAGAGCCGGAAGAGACATGTGCGCTCCGGAAATGACACCAAAGCCACCAAACCTGCGCTCCAAAGAGCCGGAGGAGACGTGCGCTCCGGAAATGACCCCAAAGCCACCAAACCTGCGCTCCAAAGAGCCGGAGAAGACGTGCGCTCCGGAAATGACCCCAAAGCCACCAAACCTGTGCTCCAAAGATCCAGAAGAGACATGTGCACTCTGGAAATAACACCAAAGCCGCCAAGCCTGCGCTCCAAAAAGGCCGGAAGAGACACGTGCGCTCCGGAAATGACACCAAAGCCGCCAAGCCTGCATTCCAAAGAGCCGGAAGAGACATGTGTGCTTCGGAAATGACACCAAAGCCGCCAAGCCTGCATTCCAAAGAGCCGGAAGAGACATTAGCGCTCCGGAAATGACACCAAAGCCGCCAAGCTTGCATTCCAAAGAGCCGGAAGAGACATGTGCGCTCCGGAAATTACACCAAAGCCACCAAGCCTGCGTTCCAAAGAGCCGGAAGAGACATGTGAGCTCCTGAAATGACACCAAAGCCGCCAAGCCTGCACTCCAAAGATTTGAAAGAGACATGTGAGCTCCGGAAATGACACCAAAGCCGCCAAGCCTGCGTTCCAAAGAGCCGGAAGAGACATGTGAGCTCCGGAAATTACACCAAAGCCGCCAAGCCTGCTTTCCAAAGAGCCGGAAGAGACATGTGCGCTCCGGAAATGACACCAAAGCCGCCAAGCCTGCACTCCAAAGATTTGAAAGAGACATGTGAGCTCCGGAAATGACACCAAAGCCGCCAAGCCTGCTTTCCAAAGAGCCGGAAGAGACATGTGCACCCCGGAAATGACACCAAAAGCCGCCAAGCCTGCGCTCCAAAGAGCCGGAAGAGACATGTGAGCTCCGGAAATGACACCAAAAGCCGCCAAGCCTGCGCTCCAAAGAGCCGGAAGAGACATGTGAGCTCCGGAAATGACACCAAAGCAGCCAAGCCTGCATTCCAAAGAGCCGGAAGAGACGTGCGCTCCGGAAATGACACCAAAGCCGCCAAGCCTGCACTCCAAAAAGGCGGGAAGAAACATGTGTGCTCCGGAAATGACACCAAAGCCGCCAACCCTGCATTCCAAAAAGGCGGGAAGAGACATGTGTGCTCCGGAAATGACACCAAAGCCGCCAAACCCTGCATTCCAAAGAGCCGGAAGAGACGTGCGCTCCGGAAATGACACCAAAGCCGCCAAGCCTGCGCTCCAAAAAGGCGGGAAGAGACATGTGTGCTCCGGAAATGACACCAAAGCCGCCAAGCCTGCATTCCAAAGAGCCGGAAGAGACATGTGAGCTCCGGAAATGACACCAAAGCCGCCAAGCCTGCGCTCCAAAAAGGCCGGAAGAGACATGTGTGCTCCGGAAATGACACCAAAGCCGCCAAGCCTGCGCTCCAAAAAGGCGGGAAGAGACATGTGTGCTCCGGAAATGACACCAAAGCCGCCAAGCCTGCATTCCAAAGAGCCGGAAGAGACATGTGAGCTCCGGAAATGACACCAAAGCCGCCAAACCTGCGTTCCAAAGAGCCGGAAGAGACATGTGAGCTCCGGAAATGACACCAAAGCCGCCAAGCCTGCGCTCCAAAAAGGCGGGAAGAGACATGTGTGCTCCGGAAATGACACCAAAGCCGCCAAGCCTGCATTCCAAAGAGCCGGAAGAGACATGTGAGCTCCGGAAATGACACCAAAGCCGCCAAACCTGCGTTCCAAAGAGCCGGAAGAGACATGTGAGCTCCGGAAATGACACCAAAGCCGCCAAACCTGCGTTCCAAAGAGCCGGAAGTCAACAACAGTCGGAAATAACTGTATTAAACAGAGAGTTACTGGAACGAAAAACTAAAATGCTGGATGGAGAAAACTATGAAAAAACACAAAATATACTACATATATTGGAAGAATCAATACACTTTAATTAATAATCGCTAATATATGGTATGATAATTCGCCCGATATCTAGTAGTGGGGACGACATCCATTGGTTGGTACACAATAATAAATCTATAAAACAAATTAAAATACATAATAATAATATGACCAAACATGTATAAAATATGGAACATCAAAGAAACAATAAAGCTTTATTTAAAAATGTCATTAGCATGTGGATGGGGGACGGGTGCGTCCCCATAGGATAGCACACTGTGCAGTCACACAGATCGCACATAGCTAAGCGTCAGCTATTCATAGAGCGTAGTGTGACCTTATTATTCATGCTTCCTAATGAACGTGTGTGTGTGTATTATTCCCAGGAGGAGCTCCGATGGAACATTCGTACCCCCCACTCTACATGAACAAGAAGAGACCGCCACAGATGACGAGCAAAGGTCCAAGACGTCCTCCCCTGTATACAGCCCCAGCAGGGAGAAGGACAAGTATGCCTATGTTACCAATGAGTAGACATGTGCACTGCCGAAAAATGCTTTCGTTTTCGTTTCATTCGGGGGTTTTTTTGGAAAATTTTACATTTGTTATTCGTAAATTCGAAAATTCGTAATTCAAAAATTTGTAAATTTGAAAATTCGGAATTAGAAAATTTGTAAATTTGAAAATCCAGAAATTTGAAAATCTGAAAATAAGAAAGGAAAATCCGAAAATTTGAAAGAATGAAAATCCAAAAATTTGAAATAATAACGAACTAATAAATAACTAACTAATAAATTATAAGTATTGGAATTTCCTTTCAAATTTGTCTGTTAGTGAATGTAACAAATACAAATTTATCTGAAGTTACAAATTATCCAAAATAACGAATGCCGTATCTAAACAAATGTAACGATATAATAATACGTTTTTATTATTATTATAATTTTTGTTACTTATTATTTTTTATTTTTCATAAACACTGCTGGGGTGGGGGCACACGGGGGGACCTGGGCAGCAGGGGGAAGTGTAATTCGGAATTTGAAAATTTGGAAATTCGAAAATCTGAAAATCTGAAAGTTTGAAAGAAGGAAAATCCAAAAATTCTAAATAATAACTAACTAATAAATTATAAGTATTGGAATTTCCTTTCAAATTTGACTGTTAGTGAACAGAACGAATACAAATTTATCTGAAGTTATAAATTATCCGAAAAATAACGAATGCCGTATCTAAACAAGTGTAATGATATAATAATAATAATAATACGTTTTTATTATTATTATAATTTTTGTTACTTATTATTTATTTTTTTTCCTTTTCTTTTCATAAACACTGCTGGGGTAGGGGGCACACAGGGGGACCTGGGCAGCAGGGGGAAGCGTAATTCGGAGTTTGAAAATTTGTAAATTCGAAAGGAAAATCCGAAAGTTTGAAAGAACGAAAATCCAAAAATTCAAAAGAATAACTAACAAATAACTAACTAATAAATTATAAGTAAGTGAAAATTTGTAAATTCGAAAATCTGAAAATCTGAAAGTTTGAAAGAAGGAAAATCCAAAAATTCTAAATAATAACTAACTAATAAATTATAAGTATTGGAATTTCCTTTCAAATTTGTCTGTTAGTGAACGTAACGAATACAAATTTATCTGAAGTTACAAATTATCCAAAATAACGAATGCCGTATCTAAACGAATGTAACGATATAATAATAATAATACGTTTTTATTATTATTATAATTTTTGTTACTTATTATTTTTTTTTTTTTTCATAAACACTGCTGGGGTGGGGGCACACAGGGGGACCTGGGCAGCAGGGGGAAGTGTAATTCGGAATTTGTAAATTTGTAAATTCGAAAATCTGAAAATCTGAAAGTTTGAAAGAAGGAAAATCCAAAAATTCTAAATAATAACTAACTAATAAATTATAAGTATTGGAATTTCCTTTCAAATTTCACTGTTAGTGAACGTAACAAATACAAATTTATCTGAAGTTATGAATTATCCGAAAAATAACGAATGCCGTATCTAAACAAGTGTAATGATATAATAATAATAATACGTTTTTATTATTATTATAATTTTTTATATTTATTATTTTTTTTTTTTCCTTTCTTTTCATAAACACTGCAGGGGTGGGGGCACACAGGGGGACCTGGGTAGCAGGGGGAAGCATAATTCTGAATTTGAAAATTTGTAAATTCGAAAGGAAAATCCGAAAGTTTGAAAGAACGAAAATCCAAAAATTCTAAATAATAACTAACAAATAACTAACTAATAAATTATAAGTATTGGAATTTCCTTTCAAATTTGGCTGTTAGCGAACGTAACGAATACATCTGAAGTCAAGAATTATCCGAAATAACGAATGCTGCATCTAAAAAAATAAAACAAAATAATAATAAATAATAATACGTTTTTATTATTATTATAATTTTTGTTATTTATTTATATATATATTTTTTTCCTTTCTTTTCAAAAACACTGCAGGGGTAGGGGGCACACAGGGGACCTGTGCAGCAGCG
>CM053033.1:7679546-7899546 GCA_028564925.1 Lithobates sylvaticus | reverse complement strand
TGTCCTTGGGCCTTTCCGGCCATTTCCGAGGCTCTCCGGCGCCCCCCGCCCCGGCTCTGGCCGCATGCGGTATTGCATGCCATTGAAGTCAAAGCGGAACAAATTATTTTTGTTTCCATTGACTTCAATGGGGAATCTCGCTTTGATATGCGAGTACTTTGGATTAAGAGCATTCTCCTGGAATGGATTATGCTCGTAATTTCGAGGTTCCACTGTATTTATGTAATTATAATGTTGACTGGGGGGGGGGGGACAGAGAAAGCTAAGATATAAGCACATTAAACTTTACCAGTATAACTGAAGTCTGTATCATACTCTTCTCTCTGCAGGAAATAAATCTGCTTTCAGCATTCAGTGCCTGAAGAGACAAGGAAGCTGTGATGATATCCCCATTCCAGGAACGTACCATCAAAATGCACCCCCCTGCCGAACCAGAGTAACTATCATTTGTTGCCTTCTGCATGTTTCATCCCTGGGTACCCCCCCATCAATTACCAGCACTTGCACTCCCCGCGCTCATCCATTGCCTCTTATAGCATGTATTATGGGCTCTTGTTTACAGAGCTCAGTAGCCCAAGCTGAATTTTACACACACAGTCAGAGCAATAACCTCTTCCCCCTCCCACCTCTCATTCTCTCTACTGATTGGACAGTTATAGCTCTGACTGAAAAAAAATAAACACCCTGACACCCCTCACATTTTTTGTAAATCTTTTCATGTGACAACACTGAAGAAATGACACTTGTCTACAATGTAAAGTAGTGAGTGTACAGCTTGTATAACAGTGTAAATTTGCCGTCCCCTCAAAATAACTCAACACACAGCCATTAATGTCTAAACCGCTGGCAACAAAAGTCAGTACACCCCCTAAGTGAAAATGTCCAAATTGGGCCCAATTAGCCATTTTCCCTCCCCCGGTGTCATGTGACTCGTTAGTGTTACAAGGTCTCAGGTGTGAATGGGGAGCAGGTGTGTTAAATTTGGTGTTATCGCTCTCACTCTCTCATACTGGTCACTGGAAGTTCATCATGGCACCTCATGGCACAGAACTCTCTGAGGATCTGAAAAAAAAGAATTGTTGCTCTACATAAAGATGGCCGAGGCTATAAGAAGATTGCCAAGACCCTGAAACTGAGCTGCAACACGGTGGCCAAGACCATCCAGCGGTATAACAGGACAGGTTCCACTCAGAACAGGCCTCACCATGGTCCACCAAAGAAGTTGAGGTCACGTGCTCAGCGTCATATCCAGAGGTTGTCTTTGGGAAATAGACGTATGAGTGCTGCCAGCATTGCTGCAGAGGTTGTAGGGGTGGGGGGTCAGCCTGTCAGTGCTCAGACCATACGCTGCACACTGCATCAAATTGGTCTGCATGGCTGTCGTCCCAGAAGGAAGCCTCTTCTAAAGATGATGCAGAAGAAAGACCACAAACAGTTTGCTGAAGACAAGCAGACTAAGGACACGGATTACTGGAACCACGTCCTGTGGTCTGATGAGACCAAGATAAAGGTATTTGGTGTCAGATGGTGTCAGGCGTGTGTGGGGGCAACCAGGTGAGGAGGACAAAGACAAGTGTGTCTTGTCTACAGTCAAGCATGGTGGTGGGAGTGTCATGGTCTGGGGCTGCATGAGTGCTGCCGGCACTGGGGGGCTACAGATCATTGAGGGAACCATGAATGCCAACATGTACTGTGACATACTGAAGCAGAGCATGATCCCCTCCCTTCAGAGACTGGGCCGCAGGGCAGTATTCCAACATGATAACGACCCCAAACACACCTTCAAGACCACCACTGCCTTGCTAAAGAAGCTGAGGGTAAAGGTGATGGACTGGCCAAGCATGTCTCCAGACCTAAACCCTATTGATCATCTGTGGGGCATCCTCAAACGGAAGGTGGAGGAGCGCAAGGTCTCCAACATCCACCAGCACCGTGATGTCATCATGGAGGAGGGGAAGAGGACTCCAGTGACAACCTGTGAAGCTCTGGTGATCTCCATGCCCAAGAGGGTTAAGGCAGTGCTGGAAAATAATGGCGGCCACACAAAATATTGACACTTTGGGCCCAATCTGGACATTTTCACTTAGGGGTGTACTGACTTTTGAGTTATTTAAAAAAAAAATATATCCAATAACAAAATGTAAAAAAATCAAATTTCTTCATCAGTTTAGACCAATGTGCTTTCTGCTACATATTTTTGGTAAAAAGAATCCCAATAAGCGTAACTTATAGGTTTACGTGAAAGTTATAGCGTCTGCAAACCATGGGATATATTTATGAAATTTGATTTTTTTTTTATTCTAGTGATGGCAGTGATCAGTGACTTATAGTGGGACTGCAATATTGCGACAGACTATCGGACACTTTTGACACTGTGACACTAATACCGTGCTCAGTGCTAAAAATATGCACTGTCACTGTACTAATGACACTGGCAGGGAAGGGATTAAACATCTAGGACGATGAAAGGGTTAAATTGGTGTCTAGCCAATGGCGTCACTAGGGTTGCTGTCACCCGGTGTGGTAAAACATGGTGTCACCCCCCCCCCCCCCAGTAGGGCACTGAGCAGACTAGTGCATCAGCGAACCCCCCCCCCCCACATTACTGTCCTCAGACCCCCCAATAATGTCCTCAGACCCCCCAATAATGTCCTCAGTCCTCCCCAATAATGTCCTCAGTCCCCCCAATAATGTCCTCAGTCCTCCCCAATAATGTCCTCAGTCCCCCCCAATAATGTCCTCAGTCCTCCCCAATAATGTCCTCAGTCCTCCCCAATAATGTCCTCAGTCCTCCCCAATAATGTCCTCAGTCCCCCCCAATAATGTCCTCAGTCCCCCCCAATAATGTCCTCAGTCCTCCCCAATAATGTCCTCAGTCCCCCCCAATAATGTCCTCAGTCCCCCCCAATAATGTCCTCAGTCCCCCCCAATAATGTCCTCAGTCCCCCCCAATAATGTCCTCAGTCCCCCCCAATAATGTCCTCAGTCCCCCCCAATAATGTCCTCAGTCTCCCCCAATAATGTCTTCAGTCCCCCCCAATAATGTCCTCAGTCCTCCCCAATAATGTCCTCAGTCCCCCCCAATAATGTCCTCAGTCCCCCCCAATAATGTCCTCGGTCCCCCCCAATAATGTCCTCAGTCCCCCCCAATAATGTCCTCAGTCCCCCCCCAATAATGTCCTCAGTCCTCCCCAATAATGTCCTCAGTCCTCCCCAATAATGTCCTCAGACCCCCCAATAATGTCCTCAGTCCTTCCCAATAATGTCCTCAGTCTCCCCCAATAATGTCTTCAGTCCCCCCCAATAATGTCCTCAGTCCTCCCCAATAATGTCCTCAGTCCCCCCCAATAATGTCCTCAGTCCCCCCCAATAATGTCCTCGGTCCCCCCCAATAATGTCCTCAGTCCCCCCCAATAATGTCCTCAGTCCCCCCCCAATAATGTCCTCAGTCCCCCCCAATAATGTCCTCAGTCCCCCCCCAATAATGTCCTCAGACCCCCCAATAATGCCCTCAGTCCTCCCCAATAATGTCCTCAGTCTCCCCCAATAATGTCCTCCGTCCTCCCCAATAATGTCCTCAGTCCCCCCCAATAATGTCCTCAGTCCCCCCAATAATGTCCTCAGTCCTCCCCAATAATGTCCTCAGTCCTCCCCAATAATGTCCTCAGTCCTCCCCAATAATGTCCTCAGTCCTCCCCAATAATGTCCTCAGTCCTCCCCAATAATGTCCTCAGTCCTCCCCAATAATGTCCTCAGTCCCCCCCAATAATGTCCTCAGTCCTCACCAATAATGTCCTCAGTCCTCCCCAATAATGTCCTCAGTCCTCCCCAATAATGTCCTCCGTCCCCCCCAATAATGTCCTCAGTCCCCCCCCCCCCAATAATGTCCTCAGTCCCCCCAACAATGTCCTCAGTCCTCCCCAATAATGTCCCCCGTCCCCCCCAATAATGTCCTCAGACCCCCCAATAATGTCCTCAGACCCCCCAATAATGTCCTCAGTCCTCCCCAATAATGTCCTGTGTGCGCTGCTTTTACTAGGGGAAGAGATCGATTTTCTTCCCTGCCTTGCAGGAACACAGAATCCATCCCTCCCCCCCCCCCCCATCAGAACTGAGATCTGCCTTGTTTACATCGGCGTATCTCAGTTCTCCGTGTTTTACTAACGATCAACGGGTGGCGAAGAACATGGAGTGCCCGGTAGCCGCAGATCGGATTCTGCTGTAAATTATACCAGCAGAAGCTGCCCGCGCGCCCCCTGCAGGCGGAAATGCAAAATCACGTATATAAAAGTGATCCTGCCCACAAGTGCCGCCCTGTAGCAATAGAACATGTAGCAGCCACATGCCACACATACACTATATTATCAAAAGTATTGGGACGCCTGCCTTTACACACACATGAACTTTAATTGGCATCCCAGTCTTAGTCCGTAGGGTTCAATATTGAGTTGGCCCCGCCCTTTGCAGCTATAACAGCTTCACCTCTTCTGGGAAGGCTGTCCACAAGGTTTAGGAGTGTCTATGGGAATGTTTGACCATTCTTCCAGAAGAGCATTTGTGAGGTCAGGCAACTGATGTTGGACGAGAAGGCCTGGCTCGCAGTCTCCGCTCTAATTCATCCCAAAGGTGTTCTATCGGGTTGAGGTCAGGACAGTCAAACTCACTCATCCATGTCTTTATGGACCTTGCTTTATGCACTGGTCCAAATCATTTGGTGGAGGGGGGTTATGGTGTGGGGGTTGTTTTTCAAGGGTCGGACTTGGCCCCTTAGTTCCAGTGAAGGGAACTCTTAAGACGTCGGCATACCAAGACATTTTGGACAATTTCATGCTCCCAACTTTGTGGGAACACTTTGGGGACGGCCTCTTCCTGTTCCAACATGACTGCGCACCAGAGCACAAAGCAAGGTCCATAAAGACATGGATGAGTGAGTTTGGGGGTAGAGGAACTTGACTGGCCTGCACAGAGTCCTGACCTCAACCCGAATGAACACCTTTGGGATGATTTAGAGCGGAGACTGCGAGCCAGGCCTTCTTGTCCAACATCAGCGCCTGACCTCACAAATGCCCTTCTGGAAGAATGGTCAAACATTCCCATAGACACCTTCCTAAACCTTGTGGACGGCCTTCCCAGAAGAGTTGAAGCTGTTATAGCCGCAAAGGGCGGGGCCAACTCAATATTGAACCCCATTCGGTCAACTAACCGGAACCTCCTCCACATCCCCAAGACCTGTTGTAAATCAAAAGGTGAACGAAGGTTCGCAGTCCAAGGACCTCGGCTATGGAACGTTCTACCCGTGGACATCCACTCGGAAGAAAACCATCGGGCCTTCAGGATGAAGCTTAAGACCCACCTCTTCTGAAGACCCAGATGGACGCTGGTCGGCAAAAGGGCCTTGAGGCCATTTAGTTAGCATATGTAGCGCTATACAAGTTACTCATTCATTCAATATAGTGTATGCATCCATGAACACCCGAGGTTCCTGTGTTGCTCCCACCACAGTGACTGAGCTATCATAGACATTATGAGCAGGGCTGCTGCAAGGATTTTTGACACCCTAGGCGAAACCTAATTTTGCCTCCCCCCCCCCCCCCTGGCTGATTCCGCCCCCTTTCCCCTTCCCATGTAAATCCCACCTTTTCAATAAAGTGCCAATCAAATTCAGCCTCACCAGCGCCCATCAAATGCAGCCTCACCAGCGCCCATCAAATGCAGCCTCACCAGCGCCCATCAAATTCAGCCTCACCAGCGCCCATCAAATGCAGCCTCACCAGCGCCCATCAAATGCAGCCTCACCAGCGCCCATCAAATGCTGCCTCACCAGCGCCCATCAAATGCTGCCTCACCAGCGCCCATCAAATGCAGCCTCACCAGCGCCCACCAAATGTAGCCTCACCAGCGCCCATCAAATGCTGCCTCACCAGCGCCCATCAAATGCAGCCTTACCAGCGCCCATCAAATGCAGCCTCACCAGCGCCCATCAAATGCAGCCCCACCAGCGCCCATCAAATGCAGCCTCACCAGCGCCCATCAAATGTAGCCTCACCAGCGCCCATCAAATGTAACCTCACCAGCGCCCATCAAATGCAGCCTCACCAGAGCCCATCAAATGCAGCCTCACCAGCGCCCATCAAATGCAGCCTCACCAGCGCCCATCAAATGCAGCCTCACCAGCGCCCATTAAATGCAGCCTCCCCAGCTCCCATCAAATGAAGCCTCACCAGCACCCATCAAATGCAGCCTCACCAGCGCCCATCAAATGTAGCCTCACCAGCGCCCATCAAATGCAGCCTCACCAGCGCCCATCAAATGCAGCCTCACCAGAGCCCATCAAATGCAGCCTCACCAGCGCCCATCAAATGCAGCCTCACCAGAGCCCATCAAATGCAGCCTCACCAGCGCCCATCAAATGCTGCCTCACCAGCGCCCATCAAATGCAGCCTTACCAGCGCCCATCAAATGCAGCCTCACCAGCGCCCATCAAATGCAGCCTCACCAGCGCCCATCAAATGCAGCCTCACCAGCGCCCATCAAATGCAGCCTCACCAGAGCCCATCAAATGCAGCCTCACCAGAGCCCATCAAATGCAGCCTCACCAGCGCCCATCAAATGCAGCCTCACCAGCGCCCATCAAATGCAGCCTCACCAGCGCCCATCAAATGCAGCCTCACCAGCGCCCATCAAATGCTGCCTCACCAGCGCCCATCAAATGTAACCTCACCAGCGCCCATCAAATGCAGCCTCACCAGCGCCCATCAAATGCAGCCTCACCAGCGCCCATCAAATGCAGCCTCACCAGCGCCCATCAAATGCAGCCTCACCAGCGCCCATCAAATGCAGCCTCACCAGCGCCCATCAAATGCAGCCTCACCAGCGCCCATCAAATGCAGCCTCACCAGCGCCCTTCAATGCAGGCTACCAGTGCCCATCAATGAATGTTTGCCTGCTGTGGGAGTCGGGACACAGACACAGTCCTCCACCCCTGCTGCGCCTCTGACACTATGCTGATGCTGAGACTTGGTTGCTTGCTGCAGAAAGAAGAGAGTAGGAAAATCAGTGGCCGGGCGCCCTAGGCAGCAAGGAGCCCTAGGCGGCCGCCTAGTTTGCCTAGTGGTAGCACCGGCCCTGATTATGACCAGGAACCAGCGGGACAGGCTCCCGGTCATGTGACCACGTCCTAGTGTGCATGTTTATCTGCAGATTTTTAATGTGTAGCTGCACCGTTGTTTTTATACACCTATCCAGTGTAATCCTATTTTCTTCCCCCCTCCAGGTTTATGGAAGTTCGGATTCCTGGCAAAGGTCCAGCTACCAATCCGACGGCGGCTCCAATTCCTGGGCCAACCCTCCAAAACGTGGCCGCCTCCTCTACGCCCCGCTTATCCTGGTGGAAGAAGAAAGCAGCATGCCCACCATCCCTTGCGCTCACTGGTATAGGGAGGAGGAGGGCAAGACTCCTTATTGCACCTACACCCAGCTCTGCGTTCCCGGGCAGAGACTGACCGAAAAGAGGGGGAGTGCGGACAGCCTGGTAGAGGCGGTGAGTAGGGTCGCGCTCATCGCCTTTCCGATTTGTTATAAGTCAGCGGCTTTCCAAAGCAGACTTTACTTTCTTTTTTCCCCCCCGTTAAATAAAAATTCTAGTTTAAATGTCTTCCCACCTCTGCTTCCCATCCTTTGGATTGGTACGCCATACGGGTTCCAAAACCAGCAGAACCCTCAGCTTGGCTTGGAGGCCTCAATGAGCGCCATCTTATGGATAGTACAGTAATCACAATACAAAGACAGATACTTTTTTGTCTTTGAAAGGACCTACTGTGCAGGGCCGGAGACAAAGAGTGGGCAGAAGGGGCGGCTGCCCTGGGCACTGTGACATCATGTGGGGGGGTGGCTTTGGGAGGAGATTGTGGGGAATGGGATTTGTGTTAGGAGAGGGTATTTGGGGGGGGACAATGGGGTAAGAACTGTTCTAGCAGGGAAAATTTGGAGGAGGGGGTGCCTGGATTGGTGATTTAGGGGGATTTGTGTTTCGGGGGGGGGGAGGACTTGTGCTTGGAGGGGGAATTTAGGGAGTTCATGCTAGAAGAGGTGATATGGTAGAGGGGGAGGGGAAACAATTTTTTTGGTGAGGTGGGGGGGTTGTGCTAGTAGGGATGATTGAGAGGTAATTGTGCTAGGAGGGGAATTTTTTTGGGGTGGGGGATTTGTGCTAGAAGGGGGAATTTGTGCTGGGAGGGGGGATATGAAGTGGGGGGATGTGTACTTGGAGGGGAAATTTGAGGGGAATTTGTTCTAGGAGGGGGGATTTTTTTGGGGGGGTGGGGCATTTGAGCTGATGAGTGGGCAATTTGTACTGGGAGGAGAGGGAATTCATGCTTAGGGGGTAAGCATGCAGATTAGTGCCCGATTTTTTTTTTTTGGGGGGGGGGGGGTATTTTTGCCAACACATACAGTAATGCTCATACATCTTGGGGGGGGGGCACACTTTGGCACCTTCGCCCTGGGCTTTAGATGACCTTGTCCCGGCACTGCTACTGTGCTTCATATGCACTCATTAGAGGGATATGGAGTTTCCTTTATGTTCTTTTCACCATAACCCGTCTACCTTCTTGTTGGTTCCCAAGTCACATTTTAGAAAAGCCATGGTCTCTATGCAATGCACAATGGTGGCCAGCTAGCCTGAAACAGCTTTATGAAGTTTAGTATAAAGTCTATATAATAAGTAGCACCCTTCTAGTTCGGAGTAGGCTGCTAGGCCGATTTAGTTGACTCCCCTGTAAACAGCGGAGCGGGTTAGGGCTGTTCAGTGTCTCACGGGCTGCTGTCCTGCTACTTCTTCCCGTCTTCTAGAGATTTCTAGAAGTATAGTGGGAGGGAGAGCAGGACAGGCAGCCTAAATATTTATGGAATTCTGGCCAATCCCTGGGGAGGTGTGCCCAGAAGGTGGAGGGAGAGCCCATAAATATTCTGAGGACTGGCAGCAGAGTTCCAAGGTCCAGCCTTCTGGAGGCGACCTCTGTGCCAGGGGCTCTGCACCTGGGGCAGAGAGAGGGGGGGGGAGCTGAGGAGCCCTGTGAGGACAGAGAGGTCCCAGCCAGGCTTAGCTGGGGGGGGGGGGGCTACCCAAGAAATCCTGGTTTAGAGTCTGGATAGAACCAGGAGAGCAGGTTTAAGGAAGCTTCACTATTCTGGGACTGAGTGAGTACTTGATCCTGCTATAGAGAGGTGAAGTGGCTGTGAGGGGATTTATTCTACAAGCCAGGAGTTGTACAAGACAGCCAGGAGCGTGCAGTACTGCCAAAGTGTGCTCAGTGCAGCCAGGAGCTGTGCATTACAGCCAGATGGTCTGGAGGAAGTACAATGCAGTCTTAGGTTGTGCAATACAGCCTGCATATTTTATCCAGAGCAGCTAGAAGCCTAGCAGCCCTCAGGTTCTACAGTTTGGGGTACCCCATGCTCCCCATCCCTATCCAAATTCCTGTTCCCAATACAAATCCTAAATAGGACCCCAAAGACTTATTCTTTAGCCAAAGGAAAAATGCCACATGTCTAGTTTTGCATGTTGGCTGTGGAGGGAAATAGGTCCAAATACCAGAGGCTCCTGTGGGGAGGTAGCACTACAATATTAGGTTGTACTCTGCACTCTGCTGCCATTCCCAAGAATATTTATGGGCTCCTCCTCCACCTTCTGGGTACACTTCCCCAGGGATTTGGCCAGAGTTCCATAAATCTCTAGGCTGCCTGTTCTCCTTTCGCCTCCCACTATACTTTTAGAAACTGGTCCACCATGCCTTGCACCCACTGGTAAAGGGAAGAGGAAGCTAAAGCTTCTAACTGCATCTAGACCAAGCTCCATGTTTCTAGGCAGAGACTAACTAAGAAGAGGGGGAGTACGGAAAGCCTAGTAGAGGTGGCAATTAGGGTGCCTCATATGCCAACTCTTGCCCAATGGCAAAGAGGAGGGATCTTTGTAAGGGGTTTTGGTAGGACCTTTTTTAGAAGGTCCTACCATGCTTGGCCTTGGTTCAGTGAAGGGATTTTTGGTTTGTTAAAGTCCACCTTGCTATCACCACACTTCCTCTACTAGATTTATCTGAAAGTGGTGTTGGAACTTGAATTTAAAAAGTAAAATGTCCTTCTTAAATATCCGAGTTTTCATTGCGAATTATTAATTTTGTCTTTTCCTAGGTCTTGATATCCGAAGGGCTGGGGCTCTATGCACGAGACCCCAAGTTTGTTGCGTTTGCTAAAAGGGAGATTGCAGACGCCTGTCATATGACCATCGACGAAATGGAGAGCGCGGCCAGCGACCTTCTAAGCCAGAGCCGTAAAGGCAGCTGGGCCGGGAGCACCACTGGGCAACCGGGTGGAGAGGACATGATGGGACTTTTTTACAGCGACGAAGAATCTGTGCACTGTAGAGACGAGGAAGAGCTGCGAGATGAGATGGCTTGTGTGTCCTCATTCTGAGACTCTATTCCTTCTGAGAGGGAGCCTAGCCAAAGCAACACTAATGTTATTTAGCAGCTAGACAAATATGGACGACTAGCAAAGCTCCAGCCATACGATGGAGCCAAAGTACACTAGCTTGCCTTGCTACTTCATCTAGAACTTCTAAATCTGTCATCATGTCCCACCAACAGTGCATGTGTTGTGGCTCTACACATGCTCCTCATAACACTGCTAAGAAACAAATAACCTTTCAGTGTTTATGTAAGATTACCTGCAAAACGTGCATTGTTGGTCAGGCTTGTAGAAAAAAATTTGGAAACACCAATGGAGCCAACTATATGTCCCTCATATGCACTTGTATTCTGTTTACTGGCCATAAGGTTGTAGCTTTGCAATTTTCAAGCTTCATACTGCATCTGCATAGGCAAAACAGTACAGCTTGTTGTTTTGAATAGAGTGGAGAAGGGTTAGAACTTCTGTCAGGTTCCTATTGCTGCAAGGTATGAAGGCAACATATGGTGATCGAGCATAAACTCCTGGTTAGAGGAAACACCTGCAGGTCATCAATGAACAATCTGCTCAGAGAAGTGGAAAGACCAGTATGTTTACTAAAGAAGGAAATACACAAGCGCTGTAGTATACTGATAGCAAAGGGACCACCAGTAATGGTCCACAAGTAGATATATTGAAGACGATGATGGATTCTTGTGTACAATGACAAGCCTTCTATCTTAATAGCAAGGAACCACCAGTAGTGGTCCACGAGGAGGTATACTGAAGACAATGCTGGATGCTTGTATACAATGACAAGCCTTCTACCTTAATAGCAAGGAACCACCAGTAGTGATCCACGAGGAGGTATACTGAAGACAATGCCAGTGATGTAAGTAACTGAGTTAAAATAAACTGAGTTACCTAACGCAGTTACTTTAGAGGGTAACTAGTAATCTAACTGATTACTTTTCCCCTCATGGTAACTCAGTTCCCATTACTTTGGCTTAGTTACCCCAATTACATCTACCGCCACTAGATGGCAGTAGTGTAATGCCGGTGTCCTGCCGTAAAAGTTCCCCCGCCGGATAAGGACCCCCTGTACTGCGCAGGCGCAGGGCTTGCGCAGTACGAAGCACTACGGAGCTTCCGAAAATTGCCGAACCTAAACAGCTCCGAGTGAACTCTACACCACGCAGGTGCAGTTAACATGTAATTGTACGAGGCGATGCCACATGCTCCTGATGCTCATGCTACTCTGCAAGGGGCGTCTATCGTGTAAGTAAGGGGCGGGTCTAGTATTACTGTAACCAAGGGGCGCATTTATTATTATTGTTATATATCGAGCTCTGCCCATTAATTTAACATTCGCCCTCTTCTGTAGCCATCCGCCCCTTACACGATATAATAATAATAGACCCGCCCCTTACACCATATAATAATAATAATAGACCCGCCCCTTACACACTATAACAGACCCGCCCCTTACACGCTATAATAATAATAGACCCGCCCCTTACACGATATAATAATAATAGACCCGCCCCTTGCTTACACGCTATAACAGATCTGCCCCTTGGTTACAGTAATAATAGAGAAGCCCCTTGGTTACACGATATATAACAATAATAATAAATGCGCCCCTTGCTTACAGTAATACTAGACCCGCCCCTTAGTTACACGTATAGAATATTTAAAAAATATAAAAAAAGTAACTAATTACTTTTCCAATGTAGTAACTGAGTTACTAACTCAATTACTTTTTGGGAGAAGTAATTTGTAACTTAACTAATTACTTTTTTAAAGTAAGATGACCAACACTGGACAATGCTGGATGCTTGTATACAATGACAAGTCTTCTACCATAATATCAAGGAACCACCAGTAGTGGTCCACAAGGAGGTATACTGAAGACAATGCTGGATGCTTGTATACAATGACAAGTCTTCTACCATAATATCAAGGAACCACCAGTAGTGGTCCACAAGTAGATATACCGAAGGCAATGCTGGATGCTTGTATACAATGACAAGCCTTCTACCTTAATAGCAAGGAACCACCAGTAGTGGTCCACGAGGAGGTATACTGAAGACAAGACATGCAGGTAGGTTAATTGGCTTCTGTCCAAAAATTGGCCCTAGTATATGAATGGGGACCTTGGATTGTGGGTTCCTTGAGGGTAGGGACCGATGTGAGTGTGCAATGTACAGGGATAGGGACAGTTGTAGACACTCGCTCAGGTTGAACTGGATGGACTGATGTCTTTATTCAACCTTATTAACTATGAAATTATGAAACTATGAAACAATTCTGGATTCTTGTGTACAATGAAAAGCCTTATACCATAATAGCAAGAAACCACCTGTAATGGTCCACAAGCTGGATGCTTGTATGTAATGACAAGTCTCCTACCCTAATAGCAAGACCTAATCCCAAAGATGTTCAGTAGGGTTGAGGTCAGGCCCTGATGTTGGATGAGAAGATCTGATCCCAAAGGCTTTCAGTAGGGTTGAGGTCAGGGCTCAGTGCAGGACACTAGAGTCCCTCCACACCAAATTGGTCAAACCATGTCTTTATGGAGCTGGCTTTGTATACAGTTGTGATGGAACAGAAAAGGGTCTTCCCCCAAACTATTGCCAAAAGGTTGCAGGCACACAGTTGTCTAAAATGCCTTTGTATGTTGTCGAAGTAATATAACCCTTTACTGGAGACACCTGAACCAGTAATGAGGAGGGACACCCACAAACCTTCAGCCAGATAGTGGTTGTGATGGTCAAGTGTGACCAACTTGTGGCCATATATGAAAACTCAGTTTATCAGCTATACTATGAAAGTTTCTAGCAGTCCTGCCACCCTAACCTCTGGCCTATGTGCCCTAACAACAGTCTAGACCTCTATATACAGTAACTAGAGGTTCTGGAGATATGTGCTGCTGTCAATTCTTCCTGAATCAGACAAGTTTGTGCCTGTAGAACGCTCCGGTTAAACACCCACATTATAAGGCTTCCACTAAAATGAACATTTTATCAACCAACCGCATATTTTTTTTTTTTTTCTAGTTCGATGTCTTTAATTCTTTTACAGTCGAATACAAGGTTAGGGGTTTTGGTTTCCTAATTTTACCTAAACGCATCTATTTGTGAACATACAACATTTTTTTCTATGCAGGCTTTAGCTTTCCTACAATGCAGTGAAAAACCAGGAGGTTAACTTAGAAGGAGTTAATATTCCTGCAATGATAATGCAGACAGTTTTGGTAATTAATAATTTATGATATTTATCTATTATTTTCTAATTTTTTAAAACTGTAAATAGGAATTTTCATTTATTAAAAAAAAATTAAAAATAATAATAATAAATAAAAAAAAATGTATCTGGTATTGTCTGTCTCTTTATATCTACGTACAGATGGAACTGCTTTTCTTTAACACTTTGCTTCTTGGGTGATATGTAGATTGAAATTGGTTGTGGGAAAATTTGAGAATTTAAATAAGCTCTAGATCAGCATTTCCCAACCATCCCCCAACCCCAGAGAAAACCTTAACATTTTTTCTCTAGGAAAACCTGCTAAAACCATTTCATTGGTGCCCAGAAGAAAGAATTCCCCTCCTACAGTGGTGGTCAGAATGCCACTCTTGGGAGCACACTGTTGGTGGCCCTGTAGCTGGCTCTTTGAAGTGGTGTTGGTTCTGCAACTAATGAGCTGTATATCGGCTTTTCACAATTTTTTTTACCCCAGAGAAACACTTGAAATAAACTTCAGGTCTCCAGTAACATCTGCTAAAACCAATTCATTGGTGGCCAGAAGGAAGAATGCCTCTCGTACAGTGGTGGTCAGAATGCCACTCCTGAAGACCTCAAAAAAGATTGTTGGTGTCCTGTAGCTGGCTCTACCAAGTGGCTATAGTTCTGCAATGAGCTTGAGATCAGACTTTTCCAACCCTTGAAATAAATTTCTCTAGGAAAACCTGCTAAAACCAATTAAATGGTGTCCACTGGCCTGTAAGAAGAATGCCCCTCCTACAGTGGTGGTCAGAAAACTAATCTTGAAGACCACAAAAAAGATTGTTGGTGCCCTGTAGATGGTTCTACCAAGTGGCATTGGTTCTACAACTAATGAGCCCTAGATCAGCCTTTCCCAACCTTTTTATCCCAGAGGAACACCCTTGAAATAAACTTCAGGTCTCCAGTAACACCTGCTAAAACCAATTCATTGGTGGCCAGAAGGAAGAATGCCTCTCGTACAGTGGTGGTCAGAATGCCACTCCTGAAGACCTCAAAAAAGATTGTTGGTGTCCTGTAGCTGGCTCTACCAAGTGGCTATTGTTCTGCAACTAATGAGCTCGAGATCAGACTTTCCCAACCTTCTTACCCCAGAGGAACCCTTGAAATAAATTTCTCTAGGAACACCTTCTAAAACCAATTCAATGGTGGCCACTGGCCTATAAGAAGAATGCCCCTCCTATAGTGGTGTTTAGAATGACACTCTTGAAAACTGTAAGAAAGATTGTTGGTGCCCTGTAGCAGGCTCTGCCAAGTGGTGTTGGTTCTGCAAATAATGAGCTCTAGATCAGCCTTTTTCATCCTTTTTACCCCAGAGGAACCCTTGAAATAAACTTCAGGTCTCCATGAGCATCTTCTAAAACCAGTTCACTGGTGGCCAGTAGGAAGAATGCCCCTCCTACAGTGGTGGTCAGAATACTAATCTTGAAGACCACAAAAAAGATTGTTGGTGCTCTGTAGCTGGTTCTACCAAGTGGCGTTGGTTCTACAACTAATGAGCTCTAGATCAGCCTTTCCCAACCTTTTTACCCCAGGGGAACACCCTTGAAATAAACTTCAGGCCTTCTGGAACACCTCCTAAAACCAATTGATTGGTGGCCAGTACAAAGAATGCCCCTCCTTCAGTGGTGGTCAGAATGCTACTCTTGAAGACCACAAAAACAATTGTTAGTGTCCTGTAGCTGGCTCTGGCAAGTGGCGTTGGTTCTGCAATTAATGAGCTCTAGATCAGCCTTCCCCAACTTTTTTACCCCAGAGGAACCCTTGAAATAAACTTCAGGTCTCCGGGAATACCTGCTAAAACCAATTCATTGGTGACCATTAGGAAGAATGCCTCTCCTACAATGGTGGTCAGAATGCTAATCTTAAAGATCTACCGAGTGGCGTTGGTTCTGCAACTATACAGGCATCATTAAATGGTTCAATTAAACACAGCTTAAGGAACCCTTAGGAAACTCTGGAGGAATGCAGGCTGAGAATGACTGCTCTAGGTGGCTTTTGGTATGATAAACTAGCTCACCTTAAGGGGTAAAGTTTCGAAGGTCTTTTTGTCTTAGACCTCTATGTGAAGAAGACCTAGTCCTCCCAGTACTTTGTCTTAGGCCTCTACGTGCTGAAGATCCAGTCCTCCCAGTGCTTTGTCGTAGGCCTCTACTTGAAGAAGACCCAGTCCTCCAAGTACTTTGTCTTAAACCTCTACGTGAAAAAGACCAAGTCCTCCCAGTACTTTGCCTTAGGCCTCTACATGAAGAAGACCCAGTCCTCCCAGTACTTTGTCTTAGGCTTCTACGTGAAGAAGACCCAGTTATCCCAGTGCTTTGTCTTAGGCCGCTATGTGAAGAAGACCCAGTGCTCCCAGTACTTTGTCTTAGGCCTCTATGTGAAGAACACCCAGTCCTCCCAGTGCTTTGTCTTAAACCTCTATGTGAAAAAGACCAAGTCCTCCCCGTGCTTTGTCTTAGGCCTCTACGTGAAGAAGACCCAGTCCTCCCAGTGCTTTGGCTTAGACGTCTATGTGAAGAAGACCCAGTTCTCCCAGTACTTAGCCCCCACCTCCTGCCATTTCTCAAACAGCAGACCTTCTACTGCCTACTGAAGACAAAGATGGGTCAAAGAACAAGCAGGTCAGTAACAGGAATCTGCAGTCATGAGGCAGGATCTCGGGGTCACAGGAAAACTACTGAAGACCTTCTAGAACTGAGGTGTGCATTATTGTACCGTGAACAGAGTGTTTCATGATGATGCGCCCCCCAGGGCATGTCCATGACGCCCAAGACCCACAGGAAGCTTACCATCAATTACCTTAAATGAGGACCAGCACTAAGGCCAGTAGTGGTGAACCCTCAGGGCACAGCGCCGGGGAGAAGGTGAGTTTATCCGAGAGGGATATTTTTGAAAATGCCTGGCTACCTATTAAAAAAAATTGAATTGGGCTTTAAGGTCTGTCTCTATATCGGTGGTTATATGGACTCAAGCCTTGCTTGTGACAATTGTGCCATGTAGCAGTAACATAAGATCTCTCCTTCTTCACCCCATTTCTCAGAGAGCAGCCATGTGAGGTGGCAGTGGTGGTCATGGGATTGTCAAGGAAAACCCAATAGACCAACAAAACGGAGAGTATGCTGTTGAAGGCTAGTAATCTTGTTGTTGTTGAAAACTCAATGTCTAACCTGTGTAAGAAAGACCTACCTATTTTCAGGCCGCTCTGGGCCAGTCACATGATCCAGCTCCTCTTTGACGACCAGCGGCAGCTGCAGGGGAGAGGAGGGAGCGCCATCAATGAATGGGTCATTGAAGCCTATGGGCGATGTCACTGCTCCAGGCTTTACCAGCAGTTGTTGGAGCGTTCTCTCCTCTCCCCTGCAGCTGCCTCTGGCTGACCACGTGACCAGGCTAGAGCACGTTTTAAGGCTAGTTAGGTGTAAGCTGGAATTCCACATTTAGCCCTGGATGCCGGGCGCACACATATATGCCGCCCTGTGTAAACCACTTACAGCACGCTCCCAGCATGGTACCAGGCGGGTACCGCAAAGCTCATGATGCATACTGGCGATCAGGAGCTTTCTGGTCATGTGACCATTGTGACAGCCAATCACAGTGGTCACATGACCTGAATGCCCGCCTCCAGGCTTATAGAACTCTTAAAGGGCCAGGAGGTGATCAGCAGGAAGGGGTTAAAGAAGAATTCCAGGTACAAATATTTTACATGGTTACATTGGTCTATGCATACCTGTGGGATCCCTCTAGAATCTGGAAATCGCTGTAGTAGACACCACTACTACACTGCTACTACACTACTACTACAGCGATTTCCGGGTCCCATGCCAAGCAGCTGGTCTGCTGCTTACTATGTACAGGAGGTCAGCCGATGGGCACTGGCGCCATTCTGAGAATGCATTGTGTTTTTTCTGTAAATGTATTACATTCTCTGATTGGAGGAGGTGGAGAATGTGAAGCAAAGCAAAGCAAAGCAATCGGTGAATGCTTTGCAGAAAATGAGGAGCGGTGCCTGTGTCCAGCGGTTGACCTCCTCTGTTCACAATGCAGCAGGGCAGTCATTCAGCATGGGACCAGGAGGCTAGTGGAGATCGCTGTAGCAGCGGTGTAGTAGCAGCGTAGTAGTGGTGCTTCTAGAGATGGGAAGGCCCAGAAAAAAAACAGAAAAACTGTGGGGTTTTGTTTTACCGCTCCAGTCCCCTTCCTGACAAGAGCACTTTTTACAATTTGGCAGTGCGTTGCTTTAACTGACAATTGCGCGGTCGTTCGACGTTGTACCCAAATTAAATTTGCGTAGTTTTTTTTCCCACAAATAGACCTTTCTGTTGGTGGTGTTTGATCACCTCTGCGGTTTTTATTTTTTGCGCTATAAACAAATTTTGAAGAAAAAAACAATATTTTTTACTTTTTGCTATAATAAATATCCCCCAAATTTAAAAAAATAAATAAAAAATTCTTCATCTGTTTAGGCCAATATATATTCTTCTACATATTTTTGTTAAAAAAAAATCGCAATAAGCATATATTGATTGGTTTGCGCAAAAGTTATAGCGTCTACAAACTATGGGAAAGATTTGTGGCATTTTTATGACATTTTTATTATTATTTTTTTTTACTAGTAATGGCGGTGATCTGCGATTTTTAGCAGTACTGCGACATTGCGACGGACACATCGGACACTTTTGACACTTTTTTGGGACCATTGGCATTTATACAGCGATCAGTGCTATAAAAATGCGCTGATTACTGTGTAAATGTCACTGGCGCAGGGAAGGGGTTAACACTAGGGGGGCGATCAAGGGGTTAATTGTGTGTTCCCTCAGCGTGTTCTAACTGTATGGGGATAGGATTGACTAGGAGAGGAGACATATTGTTTTTCCTACTTAGTAGTAACAAACGATTTGGCTCCTTTCCTCTGACAGCACAGGGATTTGTGTGTTTACACATACAAATCTCCGCCATGCATTGTGCTGCAGTATTTGTGTGTGTGTGTGTGTGTGTATGTATATGTATATATATATATATATATATATATATATATATATATATATATATATATATATATATATATATAATGTGTATATATATATATATATGTGTGTGTGTGTGTGTGTGTGTGTGTGTGTGTGTGTATATATATATATATATATATATATATATATATATATATATATATATATATATATATATATGTATAATATATATATATATATATACTGTGTGACATGGTCAGGAATCAGTTAAAGATTTTTTTTTGTTTTTTCGCAATGTGGAATATGTGCTTTTACAATGATAAATGATATAACTATGATATGGTATTCAAACTGTATAACATGAAGACCTTAACGAAAGATTTCTGAGACTTTATGTAAAGTGTTAATTTATTGCAAGTTCTCTCAGCTGAAGACAAGCAAATCCTGGAATACAATTCAAGTAACACTACATCTCAATGCAGTTCTCCACCAAGAGAAATCTACATTTCTGCCACTAGGGGGCACTGCAGGGGAAAGGCTGGAGTTTAGTTTGCTTGTGGGCTTCATCTTGTTGTACCTCCTCTTCCAATCAGTTGTGCTGTAGTGTTCATTTGCTAACAAGGGGCATACTGATAGAAGGAGGGAGCAGAGTGACAGAGGGATGAGTACATCAGTCTTCTGCTCCTTCTTTCACGGTCCAGTCTCAGGCCTGGGGGAGTAGCAAGTTTTACTTTACTGCAGCAGAGGAGAATGAGGTCTCCTGCCCTGCCAGACTTGCCTGTGCTGTGTGGGCAGATCTGTAAAAAAGCGCAAGACTGGGATAGACAGAAATGCAAATCCTTACAAATACACTATATTACCAGAAGTATTGGGACACCTGCCTTTACACGCACATGAACTTTAATGGCATCCCAGTCTTATGCCCCGTACACGCGGTCGGATTTTCAGACGGAAAATGTCCTATCGGACAATGTTGTCGGAAATTCCGACCGTGTGTGGGCTCCATCTGACTTTTTCCGTCGGATTTTACGACGGACAAAGTTTTATCTCCTGCTCTCAAATTTTCCGACAACAAAGTCCTATCGGACTTTTTCCGATCGTGTGTAGCGAATTCCGACAGACAAAGTGCCACGCATGCTCAGATCACATTACAAGACCAAAGCTATTGGCTACTAGCCTCTACGTAGTCCCGTCGTACGCAACGAACGTCACCACGTTCAGAATGATCGGATTTTCCGACAACTTTGTCCGACCGCGTGTGTGCAACACCAGTGTCGGACAAAATCCGTTGGAAAAAATACGACGGATTTTGTGGTCGGAATTTCCGACCGTGTGTACGGGGCATTAGTCTGTAGGGTTCAATATTGAGTTGGTCCGCTCTTTGCAGCTATAACAGCTTCAACTCTTCTGGAAAGGCCGTCCACAAGGTTTAGGAGGGTGTCTATGAGAATGTTTGACCATTCTTCCAGAAGGGCATTTGTGAGGTCAGACACTGACCATGTCTTTATGGACCTTGCTTTGTGCACTGGTGCTCAGTCATGTTGGAACAGGAAGGGGCCGTCCCCAAACTGTTCCCACAAAGTTGGGAGCATGAAATTGTCCAAAATGTCTTGGTATGCCGACGCCTTAAGAGTTCCCTTCACTGGAACTAAAGGGCCAAGACCAACCCCTGAAAAACAACCCCACACCATAATCCCCCTCCACCAAATGATTTGGACCAGTGCACAAAGCAAGGTCCATAAAGACATGGAGGAGCAAGTTTGGGGTGGAAGCCAGTCAAGTTCCTCCACCCCAAACTCGCTCATCCATGTCTTTATGGACCTTGCTTTTTGCACTGGTCCAAATCTTTTGGTGGAGGGGGATTATGGTGTGGGGGGGGGGATTATGGTGTGGGGGTTGTCTCTCAGGGGTTGGGCTTGGCCCCTTAGTTCCAGTGAAGGGAACTCTTAAGTCCCCAAAGCCTGCTACAAATTGAAGGGAGAACGAAGATTCGCAGTACAGGGACCTCGGCTATGGAATGCTCTACCAAACAACATCCGCTTGGAAGAAAACCATCAGGCCTTCAGGAAAAAACTCAAGACCCACCTCTTCTAAACATGGCATCACAACAAGAGCAGACAAGCGCCTTGAGGCGATTCAGTTCGCAGTTGCAGCGCTATACAAATCATTAATGCATTCATTCATTCATTAAGGCGTTGGCATACCAAGACATTTTGGACAATTTCATGCTCTCAACTTTGTGGGAACATTTTGGGGACGGCCCCTTCCTGTTCCAACTCCAATGCACAAAGAGGATGAGCCAGTTTAGGGTGGAGTGCTGACCTCAACCCGATAGAACACCTTTGGAATGAATTAGAGCGGAGACTGCAAGCCAGATCTTCTCGTCCACATCAGTGCCAACCTCACAAATGCTCTTCTGGAAGAATGGTCAAACATTCCCATAGACACCCTCCTAAACCTTGTGGACGGCCTTCCCAGAAGAGTTGAAGCTGTTATAGCTGCAAAGGGCGGGGCCAACTCAATATTGAACCCTCCGGACTAAGACTGGGATGCCATTAAAGTTCATGTGTGTGTAAAGGCAGGCGCCCCAATACTTTTGACAATTTAGTGTGTTTCATCTGTGTATTTAGCTGTTGGTATTGTTTCCCTTTGATGCAGCGGAAAATTATTTAGGTTGTCCCTAGCGGTAAAAAAAAAAAAACCTTCACATCTAGACTTCAGCGAGCCGAAGCATTGTCATGACTTCAGCGCTTGCAGTTTTCTCCGGCAAGGTTTTGGTTTTCAAGTCCCAATAGGTTTTCTTTCAAAGGAGGCTTGAATGACCTCTACAGAGGATAAGAACACAGCAGGATGTTGCTGAGCCAAGTACTCATTTATGAATGAGCTGTCTGTGTGGGTGCAGCTGTTCTGCCCCGCGCTGGGCCGGAGTCGGATGGTTGTACAGAACATTCTCAGATGGTGCTTCCCTACAATACGCTGCGTACATCAATCACACACTTCTCTGCCCAAGGGAAAAGGGATAGGATCCTAAATGTGCCCCCCAACCGCTGGCGTGTGGCAATATTGAGGTCTGACCGATCCTAAACGGTGCGGGGAGAATGGAGACCTGTTATTGAACACAGTGCCACCAAGGGGCGTAGATAAAGGGGGGGATAGGGGGGTCCAAACCTTCCCCCAGAGCATCCTCCGTATCACAGATAGCACTGGGTGCACCCTGGAAGCTCTGCAGTTGCCGCTGATGCCACCCCCTCACCAGGAAAAAATTATCTATGGCACTGGACCCCCACCCCCTCGCCAATTCTTTGGTGAATGGGGCCACACCACAATCATGAGCCAAATACTAGGTGCCATGCAGAGCCGATCCGCCCTATACACTCACTATGCAAGCTGCCTAGGGCCCCGCCACTGTGGGGGGGCCCCCAAGGGCAGATCGTCTCTGCTCCCAGAGCTCCAATTATACCGGGATGATGCCCGCAGCTACAGGCATCATCCCAGTACCATTGTTTAGAGCGGGCGATTGGCTTTACAGGGATTGTGACAGAAATAAAAGTGATCAAATTATTTATTTTTTTAAACACAATATAATTATATAAAAATAAATAAAATAAATAAGAATTTTTTTTTTATAGCGCCCCCGTCCCCGCGAACTCACGCAGCAAAGAAAACGCATACGGAAGTCGCGCCCGCATATGTAAACAGTCTTCAAATTACACATGTGAGGTATCGCCGCGATCGTCAGAGCGAGAGCAATAATTCTAGCACTAGATCTCCTCTGTACCTCTTAAGCCCCATACACACGGTCGGACAATCCGCGGACCAGGTCGGTCGGATCCTGTCCGTCATACTTTGTCTGATGTTGGTTTTGCGTACACACGGTCGGACAAAGTTGTCGGAAAATCCGATCATTCTGAACGTGGTGACGTTTGTTGCCTACGACGGGACTACGTAGAGGCTAGTAGCCAATAGCTTTGGTCTTGTAATGTGATGTGAGCATGCGTAGCACTTTGTCCGGTCGGACAACCGTACACACGATCGGATTTGGTGTGATCGGACCGTGTTGTCGGCAAATCTTTCCAGCAGGAGATAAGACTTTGTCCGTCGGACAAACCGACGTACACTGTCCGATGGTGCATACACACGGTCTGATTTTTCAACAACATTGTCCGATCGGACAGAATCCATGAAAAAGTCCGACCGTGTGTATGGGGCTTAACCTGCTAACCGTAAAAAAAAAATTAAAGCATCGCCTATGGAGATCTTTAGGTACCGTAGTTTGTCGCCATTCCACGAGTGCGTGCAATTATAAAGTGTGACATCTTTCACGTTATACTAAAAAATTGGGCTAACTTTACTGTTTCGTTTTTTTCAAATTCATGAAATCATCCGTTTTCCCAAAAAGTTGTGTTTAAAACACCGCTACACAAATACTGTGTGACATAAAATATTGCAACAATCACCATTTTATTCTCTAGATTCTCTGCTAAAAAATATATATATAATGTTTGGGGGTTCTAAGTAATTTTCTAGCAAAAAATATGGATTTTAACATGTAAACACCAAATGTCAGAAATAGGCTTAGTCATTAAAGGGTTAAAGGAGGGAGGATTGTATTGGGAGCACTGAAGTGTCAGGTGTGACTGTGTGGCAAATGGTTTACATAGCTCACGGCATCAAGGTTCAGGTAGAGGGCCCCTTAGCAGAATTTTGCTTAGGGCCCCAGGGAGGTCAGGATCGGCACCTCCGGTATGTGATGATAATCAGGTCTGAAGTACCCCAAACTGCGTAGGGAGAAGGGGGACCTCATAATGAACAAAGTGTCACCCTCCACCCCCCCCCCCCCCAAAAAAAAAAACAGGAGGTAGCAGTATAATTTCCTGAATCCCTGCCAGCCATGCCTATGCTGCTGTGTGAAAAGCGATCCACGAGGATCTCTTTTCACAGACCAACGCAAAGGTAAACGAGGCCTAAAAAGTGGCAAATCCGCTGTGAAAACGGTCAGTGTGTGACGCTCTGGCCAGTCACAAAGGCCAAAGACCGACACCTGGAAGAACCTGGGGAGAAGATGTCGCCAGCAGCGAGGAACCTTACGGGCATCGGAGGTATTTGTGCCTCTTTGTTCTGCTTTAAGTATTTTTCACTTTTAAACCCCCCTTTTTTTTTCCTGTTGCTTGTTGTCTGTTTTGTAATCTTTCCTGTAAAAAAAAATGTCCTGCACCATTTGTTGTTTCCTTCCCTTAAAATGATAATTAAACCCCTTGGCGCCGACCACCTGCCGGTCCTTTAAGAGTTCTAAAAGCCGGGAGGCGGGCATTTGAGTCATGTGACCGCTGTGATTGGCTGTCACATCGGTCACATGATCGTAAAGCTCCCGATCACAAGTATGCATCCCCACCGGCTACTGTCTCAGCATGGTAAGTTGTTTACTAGGGTTGCACCAAAACCATTTTTTTAGGACCGAGTACAAGTACCGATACTTTTTTTTCAAGTACTCGCCAATACCAATTTACTGATTACTTTTTTTAATGTCATGTGACAGTGGCACATATTGTATTTTTTTTTTTTTTTACAATTTTATTTTTTACAATTCATTTTTTTTTAATTATTTTTTCCAATTTACATATTTTTCGAGGCGGGAGATGGGCGGTGTCAGTGTTTTTTTTTTTTTTTATTAAATTTTTTTATTATTTTTACAATTTTACTTTTAAATATTTCTTTATTAAAATGTTTCCTTTTTTTTTAATCAACCCTGTTGGGGCTTTGGCGTCTTTTTTTTAATTTTTTTATTTTTTTATTTATTTCTTTTTATTATTTTGTACAATTTTATATTTTTTTGTTTGTTTTTTTGGGGGGGGGGGGGGGGTGGAGTGTTTTGTTTTTTTATTCAATTAAAAAAAAATTACAATTTAACTTTGAAATATTTATTACAACTTTTTTTTTCATTATTATTATTTCTTTTAACAGCCCTGTTTGGGGGGGGGGGGGGGGCTTTGGTGAGATATCAGGGGTCTAAACAAACCTCTGATGTCTCCCCTTTGAGACAGGGAAAGGGACTGAGGACACAGATTCCCCAGTCCCTTTCTCAGCAGCCTCAGCTGCACTGAAGATGAATGGACAGGAGACAGAGGCTCCTCTCCATTCATAAACTGAAGCAGAGGAAACAGTTTTCTCTGCTCGGTTATGAATGGACAGAGTCAGTGACTGTCCATTTGGAAAAGGAAGGAGTCGGTAAATTACATATTTACCGGCTCCTTCCTCCGCTCTCCGTCCTGACAGATCTGGGACAGGGGAGGTTGGAGGAGCATAGAGGGGGACCGGAGGAGGACACGGGGTAAACCAAAGGAGCAAAGGGAGGAGCGCGTGGAGGAGGACACGGGGGAACCGGAGGGGGAACCAGAGGAGGACACAGGGGAACGGGAGGAGGACACAGGGGAACAGGACTAGAGCACATGGAGAACACAGAGGAGGACATGGAGGGGGACCGGAGGAGAACAAGGGGGAACTGGAGGAGCAAAGGGAGAAGCGCACGGAGGAGGACACGGGGGGAATCGGAGGAGGACACGGGGGGAACCAGAGGAGGACAGGGAGTAGGACACGGGGTGAACCAGAAGAGGACACGAGAGGAACTGGAGGAAGACTGGAGCACCCAGAGAACACAGAGGAGGACATGGAGGGGGACCAGAGGAGGACACAGGGGACAGTCAGGGGTGATCAGTGGGGGGGAGTTACAATCACCAATCTCCCTGTGGGGCTTTCAATAAAGCAGGAAAGTCACAGGGAGGGGGGGGGGGGGGGGGAGAAGCGGCTGTCAGATGCTTTATTGAAAGTCACACAGGGAGATCAGTGATTATAACTCCCCCACCACCGCACTGATCATCCCTGACTGTCCCTGACAATAGGAGATATTTCCAGTACCTACAGGTAAGCCTTATTATAGGCTTACCTGTAGGTAAAAGTGGTCTGTAAGGGTTTACAACCACTTTAAGTTGATTCTATGAATGCATTAGTTCTAGAAACTGAAGGAACTTCTGCATCCGAAAGGAGACACCATGTTGTAAACTGTTACATTCCTGTCTGGGGTGGCAGCGAGTAGTAAAGACATAGGAAATGGGTCCTGCCCATACCTCCCAACCGTCCCGGATTTGCAGGGACCGTCCCGGCATTTCAAGTAAATCCCAGAGTCCCAGCTTGACTCCACCTATCAGCGTGTGGCGTCCCAGATTTGCAGGGACCGTCCCGGCATTTCAAGTAAATCCCAGAGTCCCAGCTTGACTCCACCTATCAGTGTGTGCCGTCCCAGATTTGCAGGGACCGTCCCGGCATTTCAAGTAAATCCCAGAGTCCCAGCTTGACTCCACCTATCAGTGTGTGCTGTGCAGTGCCCAGCCAGCACAGTCCCCCAACCCTCACCGCCCGCCTGGTCGCCCGCTCGCTCTACAGAATGGGAGAGGAGGGAGGCTAGATCTGCTCCACCTCCTCCCTATGTCATCCTGTGTCCAACCACAAACCCCAGTGTACAGCCAATCCTGTAGCTGTGAAGGGGTTGCGTGGGCGGGAATATTGAAGCAGTGTCACTGTCTGAGCCTCGGGAGAACAGTCAGCCTTGGGTGAGTGAAAGTCTGTGAGTGAACGCACTCCTCTCTCGCTTCCTTCCTTCCTTCCATGTACTATAGTGATCCTTCCTTCCATGTACCATAGTGATCTATCCTGCCTTCCATGTACCCTAGTGATTTATCCTGCCTTCCATGTACCTTAGTGACCCTTCCTGCCTTCCATGTACCTTAGTGACCCTTCCTGCCTTCCATGTACGATAGTGATCTATCCTGATTTCCTTGTACCTTAGTGATCCTTCCTGCCTTCCATGTACCTTAGTGATCCTTCCTTCCTGCCTTCCATGTGCCACAGTGATGCTTCCTGCCTTCCTTGTGCCATAGTGGGCCTTCCTTCCTTCCATGTGCCATAGTATTCTGCCTTCCATGTGCCATAGAGGGCAGGAAGGATCACTATGGCACATGGAAGACAGAAAGGATCACTATGGCACATGGAAGGCAGGAAGGATCACTATGGCACATAGAAGCCTGGAAGGAAGGATCACTATGGCAAATGGAAGGCAGGAGGGATCACTGTGACACATAGAGGGTAGGAAGGATTATTCTGGCACATGGCAGGAAGGAAATCACTATTGCACATGGAAGGCAGGAAGTAAGGATCACTATGGCACATGAAAGGCAGGAAGGAAAGATCACTAAGGCACCTGGAAGGCAGGAAGGATCACTATGGCACATGGAGGGCAGGAAGGAAAGATCACTAAGGAACATGGAAAGCAGGAAGGAAGGATCACTATGACACATGGAAGGCAAAATACTATGGCACATGGAAGGCAGGAAGAAAGGCCCACTATGGAACCTGGAAGGCGGGAAGCATCACTGTGGCACATGGAAGGAAGGATCAATAAGGTACATGTGCCATAGTGATCCTTCCTTCCTTCCATGTGCCATAGTGATCCTTCCTTCCTGCCTTCCATGTGCCAGAGTAATCCTTCCTGCCCTCTATGTGTCATAGTGATCCCTCCTGCCTTCCATTTGCCATAGTTATCCTTCCTTCCTGCCTTCTATGTGCCATAGTATCCTTCCTGCCTTCCATGTGCCATAGTGATCCTTCCTGCATTCCATGTGCCATAGTGATCCTTCCTGCCTTCCATGTGCCATGGTGAGCCTTTCCTGCCTTCCATGTGCCATAGTGATCCTTCCTTCCTGCCTTCTATGTGCCATAGTGATCCTTCCTGCCTTCCATGTGCCATAATGATCCTTTCTGCCTTCTATTTGTCATATTGATCCTTCCTGCCCTCCAGGTGCCATAGTGATCCTTCCTGCTTTCCACGTACCATAGTGATCCCTCCTTCCTTTCTTCCATGTACCATAGTGATCCTTCCTTCCATATAACAGTGATCCTTCCCTCTCTCCCTAAGGCAGAGAGCATTTGCATCTACACAATGTACTGTACTATAGCGCAGGTTTGTTGCAGTGCACTGTATACAGTTTGTGCCTTAGGCTACTTTCACATTGGGGCTTGAGCGCGCTGGCAGTAAAGCGGCGCTATATTTAGCGGCGCTTTACCATCGTTTTAGCGGCGCTATTCGGCTGCTAGCGGGGCAGTTTCAACTCCCGCTAGCGTCCGAAAAAGGGTTAAAACCGCCCGCAAAGCATCAGCATACTGCTTGTTAGTAAATGAGCACTGCAGCACAGCTTTAGACGCAGGACCTTACACTGCTTTTTACTTACAAAAAAATACATTTACTGATACATTGTTAAGCGCTGCGCAAACTGTTGGCACTATATAAATCCTATATTATAATAAATAATAATAATATATTAACGATTACAGAGATGCATTCATTTGTGCGTGGGAGAAGACGCTCCCTTTGTAGTGTTCGGCTACATAGGGGGCAATTCCGTGGAGAGGGGCCTAAAAACGTGCATTTATCTACACAATTTTACCCCTAACAACGCCTCCTCCCCCCTAGTAACTGGATTTCCATTGGCTAAAAAACACTCAATCCTAAAAGAAATGTAAAAATGCGCCCGAAAATCTCTGAAATCGCACTAAAATGTGAACGTGCAGCGATTAGACGCAACAACAGATTTTGATATGAAGGCCTTGTTTACACTTGTGTTGCTCGCTGATAAGCTATCCGTATTTGGGTCGCTCTTTGTGGAAACATTTTGGCAGGTGGTGAGGAGGCGTTCTATTGTTTTACGCCGCCTGGTTTAACACCGTAGATGCCAGATTACTGAACCGCACGAAATGGGTGGTTGCCGCACAGCCCTATTCACTTAAATGGGTCGCGTTTGTTGGGCGCTACCGCTCCGACACGGGGTATAATTCCTGCTGCGGAATGTGTACACCCCCCTGCCTTTCCAGCGAAACGAGGAGCGGCTTTAAAAACACAGTGCCACCATGGGTTTTACCGCCCCCCAACCACTAGTGTAAATGAGCCCTATATTTAATATATGAGCGTGCTACTAAACTGACAATTATATTTGAGATTTTCAAATGGTAATATATATAAATATTATTTTTTTTCATTTTATTTTTTTTATTATTATTTTTATTTTATTATTTTTTATTGTTGTGGTGATCATCCCTGCCCACACCCAGCCAAGATGGCAAGGCACACTTCCGGTGACGTCGCGGGCAGCCATTTTATGACAGGAGCCCATCTTATGACAGGGCTCTGTGTAATATCGGTGCAGCAACGGAATGACAATGAAATGTTCCACCCGCCGGACTTTCCGTCCCCGTCCCCCCCTCCACCGCCCAAACAAGCCTGGGCAGATAATAGAACTCTCCCTGTCTTCATTATTGCGCCGAGCTTACCGGGTTACCATGGCAACAGCTGCTGCGCGCAGCGGGCGCCATCTTAACTGAGGGCAAGATCCCCGATCCTCGCATCAAAGAATGCCAGCCCGTCCCATGCCCTCCTTCCCCATTCACCTCCCGCAATCCTGAGGAGGATGTCCCCTGCAGGGCAGGCTCATGTGACAACACAAATACAATAAAATAATTTATATTATATATATATTTTTATATTATTTATATTTTAAATAAAATCCATACTTTCATTTTTTTATTTCCTTTCTTTTTGTCCCAGTTCAATGCCGGTGACCCCTGCAGTCTGTTTGCAGCCACTTCCTGTCTATACATATATACTTCCTCTCTATAAATATATACCTTGTATCTATAAAAAATTTTTTATACTTCCTGTGTATATCTATATATATATATATATATATATATATATATATATATATATATATATATATACAGGAAGTATAATTTTGTTTATAGATAGGAGGTATATATTTATAAACAGGAAGTATATACTTATGGACAGGAAGTGTGTGTATATATATATATATAATCTCTATCTATCTAGATAGATAGAAGGTATATATATCTATATAGATAGATATATATATACCTCCTATCTTTTAATATATATATATATATATACACTTCCTGTCCATAAATATATACTTCCTGTTTTTTTATAAATATATACCTATCTATAATTATATATATATTATTATATATAAATTTATAAATATATATATACAGAGCCTTGAAAAAGTATTCATACCCCTTGAAATTTCCCACATTTTCTCATGTTACAACCAAAACCGTAAATGTATTTTATTGGGATTTTATGTGATGGACCAACACAAAGTGTCACATAATTGTGAAGTGGAAGGATAAATGATACAAATAAATATGTGAAAAGTGTGGGGGGGGGGGGGGGGCATTTGTATGGCGCCCCCCGGAGCTTTGCCCATCTAGAGAGGACATTTCTGCCCATTCTTCTTCTTTGTAAAATATCTCAAGCTCTGTCAGATTGGATGGAGAGCGTCTGTGATCAGCAATTTTCATGTCTTGCCACAGATTCTCAATGTGATTTAGGTCTGGACTGTGACTGGGCCATTCTAACACATGAATATGCTTTGATCTAAACCATTCCTTTGTAGCTCTGGCTGTATGTTTCGGGTCGTTGTCCTGCTGGAAGGTGACCCTCCGCCCCAGTCTCAAGTCTTTTGCCGACTCCAACAGGTTTTCTTCTAAGCTTGTCCTGTATTTGGCTCCATCCATTTTCCCATCAACTCTGACCAGCTTCCCTGTCCCTGCTGAAGAAAACCATCCCCACCACATGATGCTGCCACCACCATGTCTCACGGTGTGGATGGTGTGTTCAGGGGGATGGGCAGTGTTAGTTTCCCCCACACATAGCGTTTTGCTTTTAGGCCCAAAAGTAGAATGTTGGTCTCCTCTGACCAGATCACCTTCTTCCACATGTTTGCTCCCCTCCCCCACATGGCTTCTCACAAACTACAAACAGGACTTCTTATGACTTTCTTTCTCCAATGTCTTTCTTCTTGTCACTCTTCCATAAAGGGCAGATTTGTGGAGAACACGACTAATAGTTGTCCTGTGGACAGACTCTCCCCCCTGAGCTGTGGATCTCTGCAGCTCCTCCAGAGTTACCATGGACCTCTTGGCTCTTCTCTGATGAATGCTCTCCTTGCCCGGCCCGGTCAGTTTAGGTGGACGGCCATGTCTTGGTAGGTTTGCAGTTGGGCCATACTCTTTCCATTTTCCGATGATGGATTGAACAGAGCTCCGTGAGATGGTCAAAGGTTGGGAGATTTTTTTATAACCTGACCCTGCTTTATACTTCTCCACAACTTTATCCCTGACCTGTCTGGTGTGCTCCTTGGCCTTCATGATGCTGTTTGTTCTCTAAGATTCTCTAACAAACCTCTGAGGGCTTCACAGAACAGCTGTATTTATACTGAGATTAAATGACACACAGGTGGACTCTATTTACTAATTAGGTGACTTCTGAAGGCGATTGGTTCCTCTAGATTTTAGTTGGGGGTATCAGAGTAAAGGGGGCGGAATACAAATGCCCCCCCCCCCCACACTTTTCACATATTTATTTGTATCATTTTCCTTCCACTTCACAATTATGTGACACTTTGTGTTGGTCCATCACATAAAATCCCAATAAAATACATTTATGTTTTTGGATGTGACATGAGAAAATGTGGGAAATGTCAAGGGGTGTGAATACTTTTTCCAGGCACTGTATACTTCCTATATATATATATATATACTTCCTAGCGATGGCGTTTCTGGGCGTCTCCTGAAGGTCCGGATACAACGTTGTTATGCGACTTTGATCTGTGAAATCACATGACAAGTCTCCTCGGTGGGAAGGGGGAGGGGACTGTCCTGTTTATATTCCAGTTTGTGGCACTCGAGTCGCAGGAAAGTCGCAGCGTCTGGAAGCCGCAGATATGAACGGCGTTTTCTGAGACGTGTCATGTGACTTTATGTGTCCAAAACCGCATGACAAGCCACACAAAAGATTAGGAGGAGTTTAGGATACACTGGGGGGGGGGGGGGGTAGCCTGGCTGGAAGAGGCCCATGTACCTGGCTGCACACTGCTGGGCACACTGGGTGGCAACCAGGTAAGAAGAGGCGCAGGAGCCCGGCTGAAGGAGGCCCATGCACCTGGCTGCACTGGGGGTTGCCTGGTTGGAAGAGGCCTATGCACCTGGCTGCAGTGGGGTGGGGGGAGGTAGTCTAGCTAGAAGAGGCCCATGCAGCTGGCTGCACTGGGGGGCTGGCTGTAAGAGACCCATGTATCTGTCTGGAGTGGGTGGGTGGAAGTTTGTCTAGAAGAGGCACATGCACCTGGCTGCAGTCGGGGGGGGGGGTGTGGGGTGGCCTGGCTAGAAGAGACCCATGCACCTGGCTGCAGTGGGGGGGGTGGCCTGGCTAGAAGAGGCCCATGCACCTGGCTGGAGTGAGGGGTGGCCTGGCTAGAGGAGGTCCATGCACCTGGCTGCAGGGGGTGGCCTGGCTATAAGAGGTCCATGCACCTGGCTGCAGGGGGGTGGCCTGGCTATAAGAGGTCCATGCACCTGGCTGCAGGGGGTGGCCTGGGTAGAAGAGGTCCATGCACCTGGCTGCAGGGGGTGGCCTGGCTATAAGAGGTCCATGCACCTGGCTGCAGGGGGTGGCCTGGCTAGAAGAGGTCCATGCACCTGGCTGCAGGGGGTGGCCTGGCTATAAGAGGTTCATGCACCTGGCTGCAGGGGGTGGCCTGGCTATAAGAGATCCATGCACCTGGCTGCAGGGGGTGGCCTGGCTAGAAGAGGTCCATGCACCTGGCTGCAGGGGGGGTGGCCTGGGTAGAAGAGATCCATGCACCTGGCTGCAGGGGGGGTGGCCTGGCTATAAGAGATCCATGCACCTGGCTGCAGGGGGTGGCCTGGCTATAAGAGATCCATGCACCTGGCTGCAGGGGGTGGCCTGGCTATAAGAGGTCCATGCACCTGGCTGCAGGGGGTGGCCTGGCTAGAAGAGGTCCATGCACCTGGCTGCAGGGGGGTGGCCTGGCTATAAGAGGTCCATGCACCTGGCTGCAGGAGGGGTGGCCTGGCTATAAGAGATCCATGCACCTGGCTGCAGGGGGGGTGGCCTGGGTAGAAGAGGTCCATGCACCTGGCTGCAGGGGGTGGCCTGGCGAGAAGAGGTCCATGCACCTGGCTGCAGGGGGTGGCCTGGCTATAAGAGGTCCATGCACCTGGCTGCAGGGGGGGTGGCCTGGGTAGAAGAGGTCCATGCACCTGGCTGCAGGGGTGGCCTGGCTAGAAGAGGCCCATGCACCTGGCTGCAGGGGGGTGGCCTGGCTAGAAGAGGCCCATGCACCTGGCTGCAGGGGGTGGCCTGGCTAGAAAAGGTCCATGCACCTGGCTGCAGGGGGGTGGCCTGGCTAGAAGAGGTCCATGCACCTGGCTGCAGGGGGGTGGCCTGGCTAGAAGAGATCCATGCACCTGGCTGCAGGGGGGGGTGGCCTGGCTATAAGAGGCCCATGCACCTGGCTGCAGGGGGGTGACCTGGCTATAAGAGATCCATGCACCTGGCTGCAGGGGGTGGCCTGGCTATAAGAGGTCCATGCACCTGGCTGCAGGGGGTGGCCTGGCTATAAGAGTTCCATGCACCTGGCTGCAGGGGGTGGCCTGGGTAGAAGAGGTCCATGCACCTGGCTGCAGGGGGTGGCCTGGCTATAAGCGGTCCATGCACCTGGCTGCAGGGGGTGGCCTGGCTATAAGAGGTCCATGCACCTGGCTGCGGGGGGGTGGCCTGGCTATAAGAGATCCATGCACCTGGCTGCAGGGGGTGGCCTGGCTAGAAGAGGTCCATGCACCTGGCTGCAGGGGGGTGGCCTGGCTAGAAGAGGCCCATGCACCTGGCTGCAGTGGGGGTGGCCTGGATAGAAGAGGTCCATGCACCTGGCTGCAGGGGGTGGCCTGGCTAGAAGAGGCCCATGCACCTGGCTGCAGGGGGTGGCCTGGCTAAAAGAGGCCCATGCACCTGGCTACACACTGGGTAGCAGCCAGGCAGGAAGAAGTCATCTCTGCTCTTCCCCAGATCTATTTATGGCAGCTCTGCCCTCAGTTAAGATGGAGCCCACTGACGTCACCCAGCACCCCCCTGTCCCGGCTCCCCATTGGCCGCTCCTCTGACAGCTCTTCTAGACACTCTCCTCCCCCCTCCTGCTCGGCTCTTCCACATAAAGCCGCTCCGCCCTCCGCGCTGCCGCGATTCACCAGCATCCTGCAGACATGGAGGTGATCAACCAGGTGAGACCCGGGGGGAGGGGGACAAGGGGGGACAGGGAGGGAGGGGGGCACACCCAGGGGGGGACACTGACAAGGGGGGGAGAAGGGACAAAGAGGGGGGCAGAGGGATGGAGGGCGAAGGTGATGGAGAGAGAGAAACAGATGGAGGAGAGAAGGGAGGAGGGGGGGGGGGAGATACATCTATATATATACATCTATATACCACACCTCACCTCCATCTATATACTGTATATATATATATAGGGAGAGAGAGAGAGGATAATAGATACATTGTATATATTTATTATATATTAGAGGAGAAATCAGAACACACAGAGCCCCCATCATATACATCTATATACCAGACCTCACCTCCATCTATATACCAGACCTCACCTCCATCTATATACCAGACCTCACCTCCATCTATATACCAGACCTCTCCTCCATCTATATACCAGACCTCTCCTCCATCTATATACCAGACCTCACCTCCATCTATATACCAGACCTCTCCTCCATCTATATACCAGACCTCTCCTCCATCTATATACTCTATATATATAGTATATACAGAGAGGAGGGGATACTTATATGATACATTGTATTCAACTATTATATATTAGAGGAGAGATCAGAACACCCAATATATACCATGGGGGGGGGGGGGGTACAGATATATGAACGTCTATAGCAGACCTCACCTATATATATATTTATTATTTGTACACCTTCATTGTATTCATCTGTTAAATATATATAAATATATATATACAAACACCTTCCGAGCTAAGATTTACTAAATCCACTTCTATGTATTTGTTACATTGTCATTGATGATGAATACAGAGTGTGGGGGAAGGGCTCGGGGTCTATAGTATAGTAATATTATATCTGTGATTTGTCTAGATGGGGTATTGTGTGTCCCATCCAGAGAATGGGGGGGGGGGGGGATCTACAGACACATAATAATAATACTATTCATATTCCGAATAATAATAATAATTAGAGAGATATAAAGTGATGGATGAAGGTTCCAGGCCAAGAATGTCCCTTACTAAGTCCACTTCATCTATATTCCAGGCGGAGAATGTCCTCTACTATATACTCTTCTATGTATACAGACAAATCATAGGAACATGGAAGATACATATAGATTGCAGGCTACTGAATATTTACTACTGATTTATTAAATACAATTCATATACTGTATATAAACTCCAAGCAAAGATCTACTAAATACACTTCTATGTATACAGACATATCATAGGAACATAAAAATACATATTATAGAAACATAATATAAAAACATAGAGATACATAATCTAGAAACATAAAAATACATATTATAGAAACATAGTGATAGCTAATATAGAAACATAATATAAAAACATAGAGATACCTAATATAGAAACATAATATAAAAACATAGTGATACCTAATATAAAAACATAATATAAAAACATAGAGATACATAATCTAGAAACATAAAAATACATATAATAGAAACATAGAGATACCTAATATAGAAACATAATATAAAAACATAGTGATACCTAATATAAAAACATAATATAAAAACATAGAGATACCTAATATAGAAACATAAAAACATAGAGATACCTAATATAGAAACATAAAAACATAGAGATACCTAATATAAAAACATAGAGATACATAATCTAGAAACATAAAAATACATAATATAGAAACATAATATCAAAACATAGTGATACCTAATAAATAAACATAGAGAAACATAATATATAAACAGAGAGATACATAATAAAAAAACATAATATAAAAACATAGAGATACCTAATATAGAAACATAATATAAAAACATAGTGATACCTAATATAAAAACATAATATAAAAACATAGAGATACCTAATATAGAAACATAATATAAAAACATAGAGATACCTAATATAGAAACATAAAAACATAGAGATACCTAATATAGAAACATAAAAACATAGAGATACCTAATATAAAAACATAGAGATACATAATCTAGAAACATAAAAAGACATAATATAGAAACATAATATCAAAACATAGTGATACCTAATAAATAAACATAGAGAAACATAATATATAAACAGAGAGATACATAATAAAAAAACATAATATAAAAACATAGAGATACATAATAAAAAAACATAATATAAAAACATAGAGATACATAATAAAAAAACATAATATAAAAACATAGAAATACATAATATAGAAACATAATATAAAAACATAGAGATACCTAATAAATAAACATAGAGAAACATAATATATAAACAGAGAGATACATAATAAAGAAACATAAAAATACGCATTATAGAAACATAGAGAAACAATATAAAAACATACAAATGCCTAATGTATAAACATAATAATATAGAGACATGTAGATCTCAGGCTACTAAATTCTTAGTACTATGTATTTGTTCCATTTTGTTACATTGTCATTGGTGAATACGGAGTGTGGGGGAAGGGCCCAAGGCCTTAGAGTATAGTGATATATATTTATATGATTTGTCTTGCCGGTATATTATATTTACTACACAGAGACCTTTAGAGATTGGCGTATGTCATCGATGAAACCGACGTCTATGTATTTGTTCCATTTTGTTCCATTTTGTTACATTGTCATTGGTGAATGCAGAGTGTGGGGGAAGGGCTCATAGTATAGCGTTATAAATCTTTATACAGTAAGGCTCGGGGGTCTTGTCATTCACCGGCTCGGTGCTCTCGGTGTCTTATTATGGCCTTTCCTGCACACAAGGACATCCCGCCGTCCTCATCCACCCATGACACTCCGTGGAATATAAAAAGGACAATGATATTTTTACCGGATCCGATGACTCACGGCCCCCCCTCCCCCCCTCCCCCCCCCTCCCCACAGAGATCAGGTTGGATGGTCGGAATATCTGAGAGAAGTGCTTTAGATGCATCAAAGCTGATTTACTGAAGGAGTGGAGGATCTTCACCCAGAAAATGGTGTGAATATCCTCCAATCAGGTGATGACGCCAGTCCCCGCTCACCGTGAACACCCGATCAGGTGCAGATGAAAGGAAATAGGAATTTGCTTTTTGGTTGGCAGCATGGAAATCCTCGGAGGGGTGTCTCATTATCACATTAGTCATCATTATATTGTGATGGCGGCAGAACAAAACAGGGGAGCGGGGAGCGGGGGGTTGGGGGGAGGAGGGGGGGCCGGGGCTGAGCACACTCCATGCAGCGTCTGTCATGGCACATTTCATTGTTATTCTCAGGAAGAGATCAGCCAGATGATGGCAACGTCTGCTGATCTGTCATGTGAGCTGGATGACATCGCATCCTGGAGGGGCCCCTATCTCCTCCATACACTGACAATCATGGGTCATAAGGGCCACACACATCTATACAGGTAGAGGATCAGTACCATGGGCAGGGGCCCCTAGCTCCTCTATAAGGGCCACACACATCTATACAGGTAGATGATCAGTACCATGGACAGGGGCCCCTAGCTCCTCCATACACTGACAATCATGGGTCATAAGGGCCACACACATCTATACAGGTAGAGGATCAGTACCATGGGCAGGGGCCCCTAGCTCCTCTATAAGGGCCACACACATCTATACAGGTAGAGGATCAGTACCATGGGCAGGGGCCCCTAGCTCCTTCATACACTGACAATCATGGGTCATAAGGGCCACACATCTGTACAGGTAGAGGATCAATACCATGGACAGGGGCTACTAACTCCTCTATAAGGGCCACACACATCTATACAGGTAGAGGATCAGTACCATGGGCAGGGGCCCCTAGCTCCTCTATAAGGGCCACACACATCTATACAGGTAGAGGATCAGTACCATGGATAGGGGCCCCTAGCTCCTCCATACACTGACAATCATGGGTCATAAGGGCCACACACATCTATACAGGTAGAGGTTCAGCACCATGGGCAGGGGCCTCTAACTCCTCTATAAGGGCCACACACATCTATACAGGTAGAGGATCAGTACCATGGGCAGGGGCCCCTAGCTCCTCTATAAGGGCCACACACATCTATACAGGTAGAGGATCAGTACCATGGACAGGGGCCCTTAACTCCTCTATAAGGGCCACACACATCTATACAGGTAGAGGTTCAGCACCATGGGCAGGGGCCCCTAACTCCTCTATAAGGGCCACACACATCTATACAGGTAGTAAAGGATCAGTACCATGGACAGGGGCCCCTAGCTCCTCTATACACTGACAACCATGGGTCATAAGGGCCACACATCTATACAGGTAGAGGATCAGTACCATGGGCAGGGGCCCCTAGCTCCTCCATACACTGACAATCATGGGTCATAAGGGCCCACACATCTATACAGGTAGAGGTTCAGCACCATGGACAGGGGCCCTTAACTCCTCTATAAGGGCCACACACATCTATACAGGTAGAGGATCAGTACCATGGGCAGGGGCCCCTAGCTCCTCCATACACTGACAATCATGGGTCATAAGGGCCACACACATCTATACAGGTAGAGGTTCAGCACCATGGGCAGGGGCCTCTAACTCCTCTATAAGGGCCACACACATCTATACAGGTAGAGGATCAGTACCATGGGCAGGGGCCCCTAGCTCCTCTATAAGGGCCACACACATCTATACAGGTAGAGGATCAGTACCATGGACAGGGGCCCTTAACTCCTCTATAAGGGCCACACACATCTATACAGGTAGAGGATCAGTACCATGGGCAGGGGCCCCTAGCTCCTCTATACACTGACAACCATGGGTCATAAGGGCCACACATCTGTACAGGTAGAGGATCAGTACCATGGGCAGGGGCCCCTAGCTCCTCTATACACTGACAACCATGGGTCATAAGGGCCACACATCTATACAGGTAGAGGATCAGTACCATGGACAGGGGCCTCTAACTCCTCTATAAGGGCCACACACATCTATACAGGTAGAGGATCAGTACCATGGACAGGGGCCCTTAACTCCTCTATAAGGGTCACACACATCTGTACAGGTAGAGGATCAGTACCATGGACAGGGGCCCCTAGCTCCTTCATACACTGACAGTCATGGGTCATAAGGGCCACACACATCTATACAGGTAAAGGTTCAGCACCATGGGCAGGGGCCCTTAACTCCTCTATAAGGGCCTCACACATCTATATAGGTAGAGGATCAGTACCATGGACAGGGGCCCTTAACTCCTCTATAAGGGCCACACACATCTATACAGGTAGAGGTTCAGCACCATGGACAGGGGCCCCTAGCTCCTCTATAAGGGCCACACACATCTATACAGGTAGAGGTTCAGCACCATGGGCAGGGGCCCCTAACTCCTCTATAAGGGCCACACACATCTATACAGGTAGAGGATCAGTACCATGGGCAGGGGCCCCTAGCTCCTCTATACACTGACAATCATGGGTCATAAGGGCCACACATCTGTACAGGTAGAGGATCAGTACCATGGACAGGGGCCCTTAACTCTTCTATAAGGGCCACACACATCTATACAGGTAGAGGTTCAGCACCATGGGCAGGGGCCCCTAACTCCTCTATAAGGGCCACACACATCTATACAGGTAGAGGATCAGTACCATGGGCAGGGGCCCCTAGCTCCTCCATACACTGACAATCATGGGTCATAAGGGCCCACACATCTATACAGGTAGAGGTTCAGTACCATGGACAGGGGCCCCTATCTCCTTCATACACTGACAATCATGGGTCATAAGGGCCACACATCTATACAGGTAGAGGATCAGTACCATGGGCAGGGGCCCCTAGCTCCTCCATACACTGACAATCATGGGTCATAAGGGCCACACACATCTATACAGGTAGAGGATCAGTACCATGGGCAGGGGCCCCTAGCTCCTTCATACACTGACAATCATGGGTCATAAGGGCCACACATCTGTACAGGTAGAGGATCAATACCATGGACAGGGGCTACTAACTCCTCTATAAGGGCCACACACATCTATACAGGTAGAGGATCAGTACCATGGGCAGGGGCCCCTAGCTCCTCTATAAGGGCCACACACATCTATACAGGTAGAGGATCAGTACCATGGATAGGGGCCCCTAGCTCCTCCATACACTGACAATCATGGGTCATAAGGGCCACACACATCTATACAGGTAGAGGTTCAGCACCATGGGCAGGGGCCTCTAACTCCTCTATAAGGGCCACACACATCTATACAGGTAGAGGATCAGTACCATGGGCAGGGGCCCCTAGCTCCTCTATAAGGGCCACACACATCTATACAGGTAGAGGATCAGTACCATGGACAGGGGCCCTTAACTCCTCTATAAGGGCCACACACATCTATACAGGTAGAGGTTCAGCACCATGGGCAGGGGCCCCTAACTCCTCTATAAGGGCCACACACATCTATACAGGTAGTAAAGGATCAGTACCATGGACAGGGGCCCCTAGCTCCTCTATACACTGACAACCATGGGTCATAAGGGCCACACATCTATACAGGTAGAGGATCAGTACCATGGGCAGGGGCCCCTAGCTCCTCCATACACTGACAATCATGGGTAATAAGGGCCCACACATCTATACAGGTAGAGGTTCAGCACCATGGACAGGGGCCCTTAACTCCTCTATAAGGGCCACACACATCTATACAGGTAGAGGATCAGTACCATGGGCAGGGGCCCCTAGCTCCTCCATACACTGACAATCATGGGTCATAAGGGCCACACACATCTATACAGGTAGAGGTTCAGCACCATGGGCAGGGGCCTCTAACTCCTCTATAAGGGCCACACACATCTATACAGGTAGAGGATCAGTACCATGGGCAGGGGCCCCTAGCTCCTCTATAAGGGCCACACACATCTATACAGGTAGAGGATCAGTACCATGGACAGGGGCCCTTAACTCCTCTATAAGGGCCACACACATCTATACAGGTAGAGGATCAGTACCATGGGCAGGGGCCCCTAGCTCCTCTATACACTGACAATCATGGGTCATAAGGGCCACACATCTGTACAGGTAGAGGATCAGTACCATGGGCAGGGGCCCCTAGCTCCTCTATACACTGACAACCATGGGTCATAAGGGCCACACATCTATACAGGTAGAGGATCAGTACCATGGACAGGGGCCTCTAACTCCTCTATAAGGGCCACACACATCTATACAGGTAGAGGATCAGTACCATGGACAGGGGCCCTTAACTCCTCTATAAGGGTCACACACATCTGTACAGGTAGAGGATCAGTACCATGGACAGGGGCCCCTAGCTCCTTCATACACTGACAGTCATGGGTCATAAGGGCCACACACATCTATACAGGTAAAGGTTCAGCACCATGGGCAGGGGCCCTTAACTCCTCTATAAGGGCCTCACACATCTATATAGGTAGAGGATCAGTACCATGGACAGGGGCCCTTAACTCCTCTATAAGGGCCACACACATCTATACAGGTAGAGGTTCAGCACCATGGACAGGGGCCCCTAGCTCCTCTATAAGGGCCACACACATCTATACAGGTAGAGGTTCAGCACCATGGGCAGGGGCCCCTAACTCCTCTATAAGGGCCACACACATCTATACAGGTAGAGGATCAGTACCATGGGCAGGGGCCCCTAGCTCCTCTATACACTGACAATCATGGGTCATAAGGGCCACACATCTGTACAGGTAGAGGATCAGTACCATGGACAGGGGCCCTTAACTCTTCTATAAGGGCCACACACATCTATACAGGTAGAGGTTCAGCACCATGGGCAGGGGCCCCTAACTCCTCTATAAGGGCCACACACATCTATACAGGTAGAGGATCAGTACCATGGGCAGGGGCCCCTAGCTCCTCCATACACTGACAATCATGGGTCATAAGGGCCCACACATCTATACAGGTAGAGGTTCAGTACCATGGACAGGGGCCCCTATCTCCTTCATACACTGACAATCATGGGTCATAAGGGCCACACATCTATACAGGTAGAGGATCAGTACCATGGGCAGGGGCCCCTAGCTCCTCCATACACTGACAATCATGGGTCATAAGGGCCCACACATCTATACAGGTAGAGGTTCAGTACCATGGACAGGGGCCCCTATCTCCTTCATACACTGACAATCATGGGTCATAAGGGCCACACATCTATACAGGTAGAGGTTCAGTACCATGGACAGGGGCCCCTATCTCCTTCATACACTGTCAATCATGGGTCATAAGGGCCACACACATCTATACAGGTAGAGGTTCAGCACCATGGGCAGGGGCCTTTAACTCCTCTATAAGGGCCACACACATCTATACAGGTAGAGGATCAGTACCATGGGCAGGGGCCCCTAGCTCCTCTATACACTGACAATCATGGGTCATAAGGGCCACACATCTATACAGGTAGAGGTTCAGCACCATGGACAGGGGCCCTTAACTCCTCTATAAGGGCCACACACATCTATACAGGTAGAGGTTCAGCACCATGGACAGGGGCCCTTAACTCCTCTATAAGGGCCACACACATCTATACAGGTAAAGGTTCAGCACCATGGACAGGGGCCCCTAACTCCTCTATAAGGGCCACACACATCTATACAGGTAGAGGTTCAGCACCATGGGCAGGGGCCCCTAGCTCCTCTATAAGGGCCACACACATCTATACAGGTAGAGGTTCAGCACCATGGGCAGGGGCCCCTAACTCCTCTATACACTGACAATCATTGGTCATAAGGGCTACACACATCTATACAGGTAGAGGATCAGTACCATGGACAGGGGCCCTTATCACATCCATACACTGTCAATCATGGATCATAAGGGCCACATACATCCTTAAAGGTGAAGGTTCAGCACCATGGACAGGGGCCCTTATCTCCTCCATAAGGGCCACATACATCTATACAGGTAGAGGATCAGCACCATGGGCAGGTGGAGGAGGGGGGGCCGGGGCTGAGCACACTCCATGCAGCGTCTGTCATGGCACATTTCATTGTTATTCTCAGGAAGAGATCAGCCAGATGATGGCAACGTCTGCTGATCTGTCATGTGAGCTGGATGACATCGCATCCTGGAGGGGCCCTTATCTCCTCCATACACTGACAACCATGGGTCATAAGGGCCACACACATCTATACAGGTAGAGGATCAGTACCATGAACAGGGGCCCTTATCTCCTCCATACACTGACAACCATGGGTCATAAGGGCCACATATATCCCTAAAGGTGAAGGTTCAGCACCATGGACAGGGGCCCTAATCTCCTCCATACACTGACAATCATTGGTCATAAGGTCCACATACATCTATACAGGTAGAGGATCAGCACCATGGATAGGGGCCCTTGTCTCCTCCATATTACATTGGCAATCATGGGTCATAAGGGCCACACGCATCTATACAGGTAGCGGATCAGTATAATTGATAGGCTCCATAGACTGACAATCATGGGTCATAATGGCCACATACATCCCTAGAGGTGGAGGTTCAGCACCATGGACAGGGGCCCTTATCGCCTCCATACACTGACGATCATGGGTCATAATAGCCACATACATCCCTAAGGCCCCTTTCACACTGGGGCGGGGAGCCGTGGTGACGGTAAAGCAGCGCTATATTTAGCGCTGCTTTACCGTCGTTTTAACCGCGGTATTCGGCGCTCGCGGTGCGGTTTTACCCCCCGCGAGCGGCCGAAAAAGGGTTAAACACCCCCGCAGAGCGCCGCCGTAGCAGCGCTTTGCGGCGGTATTGCTGCGGTTTTACCGCAGTTTCCCATTCAAATCAATAGGAAGGAGCGGTATAGGAGCGGTGAACACACCGCTCCTATACCGCTCCAAAGATGCTGCCTTCAGGACTTTTTTTGCCGTCCTGCTAGCGCACCGCTCCAGTGTGAAAGCCCTCCGGCTTTCACACTGGAGTTAAAGGGGCCGGATTTTTTCAGGAGGTGAACAGGCGCTATTTTTAGCGCTGCACCGCATGAAAAACGCCCCGGTGTGAAAGGGGCCTAAAGGTGAAGGTTCAGCACCATGGACAGGGGCCCTCATATCCTCCATTCACTGACAATCATGGGTCATAAGGGCCACATACATCTCTACAGGTAGAAGATCAGCACCATGGACAGGGGCCCTTATCTCCTCCATACTACATTGGCAATCATGGGTCATAAGGGCCACATACATCTATACAGGTAGAGGATCAGCACCATGGACAGGGGCCCCTATCTCCTTCATACACTGATGATCATGGGTCATAAGGGCCACACGCATCTATACAGGTAGAGGATCAGCACCATGGACAGGGGCCCCTATCTCCTTCATACACTGATGATCATGGGTCATAAGGGCCACATACATCCCTATAGGTGGAGGTTCAGCACCATGAACAGAGCGGTCCATATTATACTGTCTGAATGCGCTGATCTCTTTCTTCTGTCCAGCAGTTGGTGGCAGGGGGGCAATTCCGTATAGTGAAGGAACCTCTGGGCTTCATGAAAGTTCTGCAATGGGTAAGTCACTATGTCTATCTATATTTATCCTACTTCCTTCCTTTCCTTCCTTCCTTCCTTTCCTTCCTTCCTTCCTTCCTTCCTTTCTCTAATATTTATATATATATTTATACTACAGTATCTATCTATCCTATTTTCTTTCTTTCTCTGTTTCTTTTGTTCTTTTCTATGTATTTATTCATCTCTAATATGATCTGTGTACTTTATTATATGTCATCTATTCGTTACTTAATATTATCTATCTATCTATCTATCTATCTATCTATCTATCTATCTATCTATCTATCTATCTATCTATCTATCTATCACTATTTGTCTTATTTTCTTTCTTTCTTTTTTATTTATCTAATATTAACTATATACTGCATTATATATTTTCTATCTATCTCCTAATATTCTATATACCGGGGGGACACATAATTAAATTAAAACAAATATAACAAATCTAACACTCTTATGTTTCAGTGATTTTATACCGTTTTTGATTTTGTTTTGTCTGTTGAAGGTTATTATCTTATCACATCCTCTGCAGGTATATAAGGGATATCTCCGTATATAAATCAGATATGTGGCACTGTCCATACCGTGTACCGGCCTCTTACTGGGGGGGTCCAAGGAGGAGTGTGGGGGAGGTGGGATGATTTTTTTTTTTTTGGCCTCCGTGGTCTGTGTTGGTGTTTTTGGAGACCTTTTGCAGGATAAGGATCTATAGGGGAGATGTGGCTCCCCTCTAGCAGTAGCCTTCTTTGGTGTTGTGGAGTCCCCTCCAGCAGAGTCCTTCCTTGGTCTTGTGGAATCTCCTCTAGCAGAGTTATTCCTTGGTCTTTTAGATTCACCTCTGGCAGAGTTCTTCCATTAGCTTGTGGATTCCCCTCTTGCAGAGTCCTTCCTTAGTTTTGTAGATTCCCTTCTCACAGAGTCCATCCTTGGTCTTGTAGATTCCCCTCTTGCAGAGTCCTTCCTTGGTCTTGTGGATTCCCCTCTTGCAGAGTCCTTCCTTGGTTTTGTAGACTCCCAGTGATGTTGGAAACCCCTCATAATGGGCACAGCAGGTGCACAGACCTGGTAACTCAGCACAGGGATGGTGGGAAACCCTCATAATGGGCACAGCAGGTGTACAGACCTGGTAACTCAGCACAGAGATGGCGGGAACCCCTCATAATGGGCACAGCGGGTGTACAGACCCGGGAACTCAGCACAGGGATGGTGGGAACCCCTCATAATGGGCACAGCAGGTGTACAGACCCAGGAACTCCACACAGGGATGGTGAGAGCCCCTGATAATGGGAAAAGCAGGTGTACAGACCTGGGAACGCAGCACAGGGATGGTGAGAGCTCCTCATAATGGGCACAGCAGGTGTACAGACCTGGGAACTCAGCACAGGGATGGTGGAAACCCCTCATAATGGGCACAGCAGGTGTACAGACCTGGGAACTCAGCACAGGGATGGTGGGAACCCCTCATAATGGGCACAGCAGGTGTACAGACCCGGGAACTCAGCACAGGGATGGTGAGAGCCCCTCATAATGGGCAAAGCAGGTGTAGCGAGACGGTAACTCATTATAGGTAATGAACTGCAACATTCTGCATAAAAACGAATTTACATTATTATAAATACACTTATTTCCAATTAAAAATGCAGAATTTTTTGCTCATTTTCTCTCCAGGAGTCTCTTTCTTCAGCAGGTGGTTTTTTTCGGATGCAAATCTCGGGCGAGAGTCCCAGTAGTTTTCAATTGGAAATTGGTGCAAATCCCAACTGTTGCTGTTTGTCTAATTCTTTCAGTAAAGCAAAGCTATAGGATATACAGAGTGCTACACACATGCACACGCTACCTAACCTTCCTAGGGAATGAACACTGACAATGGGCTGTATGCTATAGGTATACACTGAGGTCACTTCACTTCTGTTATACTTGGTCTGCGATTTCCATAGCAAACAGGACTAAGTGCACCTCTTATAATGGGCACAGGAGGTGTACAGACCCAGGAACTCAGCACAGAGATGGCGGGAACCCCTCATAATGGGCACAGCTGGTGTACAGACCCCGGAACTCAGCACAGGGATGGTGGGAACTCCTCATAATGGGCACAGCGGGTGTACAGACCCGGGAACTCCACACAGGGATGGTGGGAACCCCTCATAATGGGCACAGCAGGTGTACAGACCCAGAAACTCAGCACAGGGATGGTGGGAACCCCTCATAATGGGCACAGCAGGTGTACAGACCCTGGAACTCAGCACAGGGATCATGGGAACCTCTCATAATGGGCACAGCAGGTGTACAGACCCAGGAACTCAGCACAGGGATGGTGGGAACCCCTCATAATGGGCACAGCGGGTGTACAGACCCGGGAACTCTGCACAGGGATGGCGGTAACCCCTCATAATGGGCACAGCGGGTGTACAGACCCGGGCACTCAGCACAGAGATGGCGGGAACCCCTCATAATGGGCAAAGCAGGTGTAGAGAGATGGGAACTCAGCACAGGGATGGTGGGAACCCCTCATAATGGGCAAAGCAGGTGTAGAGAGATGGGAACTCAGCACAGCACAACTGAAGGAAAGGCTGGAAGTCAGATTTAAGTGACCCTTTAAATAAATGAATGCCCATTACTTTATTATAGCCCCCTCCCCCCTCAGACCTTAAAGGGGCCCTGCACTGCTGTCTGTGACTCCATTTTTGCCCTCTGCCGACGCTCGGACTTGTTCATCCTCACACCCCGCGTTACACTGTAATCCTCTTTACTGTTGGAAATGGCCGACGCTCTAAAAATAATCCTCGGTCTCTGCGGAGATTCGGGAGGTCACAATCTGGATTACCACCAGAATAAATCCTGCCCAGGCTGCCCAGTGTGAACTGGCATGCAGAGAGAGAGCGTAGGCACAGCACGCCGCTCCCCCTGCCCCCCATCCCCCGCTCGCTGGGACTTCGCACGCAGACGAGGACACATTGCTCTGCTCCTACCTTTAATGCAGAACATTATCCGCCTTCATTAACACGAAGAAGGCAGAAATGTGCGAGATCTGCTCAGCAATGATAGCGCTTTGCCTTTAATCGCCCGCCAATTGCTTATTAAAGGGCCGGTACTGCGAAAAATGTTCTAGGAACAGCAAGATGTTGACCTTTTAATGATAGTATTTAGCACATCGATTAAAAAAAAAAAAAAAAATGTAATTTCACATTCATATATTGCTCTACACTCCTTCGGGCCAAGCTGTCCAGAAAAAATAACAGCGACGGGGGTTGGGGTAAACTATGGCTCTGTACAGTCACCATTTATGGTTTAAAGCTGAACTCCGGGCAGAAAAAACCCTCCATATAAATATATTCTTTAATAGTCACAAAAGATAGAAATGCACCAAATGGCTTTGCAAACGCAGATATTACTTTGTAAAAGTAGCAGTGACATCATCAGTGTGCTGTACATAGCCTGTGCAGAGAGCAGAGCTGTGGGAGGGACCTAGCAGGCTCCACCCACTACAGGCTGGCTGCGGTAGACTACTGGAGGGGGCGGAGACAAGACCTGTCACTCTGCACTAAGAGAGAGAGCAGAGCTATGGGAGGAGGGGCTTAGCAGGATCTGCCCACTACAGGCTGGCTGTGGAAAAATACAGAAGGGGGCGGAGACGAGACCAGTCACTCTGCACAAGGAGAGAGAGAGAGGGCAGAGTTGTGGGAGGGGCCCAGCAGGCTCCACCCACTACAGGCTGCCTGCAAAAAAACTACAGGTGGGGGCGGAGACAAGACCAGTCACTCTGCACTAAGAGAGCGAACAGATATGTGGGAGGGGCTTAGCAGGCTCCACCCACTACAGGCTGCCTGCAAAAAACAACAGGAGGGGGCGGAGACAAGACCATTCACTCTGCACAAGGAGAGAGTGAGGGCAGAGCTGTGGGAGGAGCCCAGCAGGCTCCACCCACTACAGGCTGCCTGCAAAAAACAACAGGCGGGGGCGGAGACAAGACCATTCACTCTGTACTAAGAGGCAGAGCTGTGAGAGGGGCCCAGTAGGATCCGCCCACTACAGGCTGGCTGTGGAAAAATACAGAAGGGGCGGAGACGAGACCAGTCACTCTGCACAAGGAGAGAGAGAGAGGGCAGAGCTGTGGGAGGAGCCCAGCAGGCTCCACCCACTACAGGCTGCCTGCAAAAAACTACAGCCGGGGGCGGAGACAAGACCAGTCACTCTGCACTAAGAGAGCGAACAGAGATGTGGGAGGGGCTTAGCAGGCTCCACCCACTACAGGTTGCCTGCAAAAAACAACAGGAGGGGGCGGAGACAAGACCATTCACTCTGTACTAAAAGGCAGAGCTGTGGGAGGGGCCCAGTAGGATACGCCCACTACAGGCTGGCTGTGGAAAAATACAGAAGGGGCGGAGACGAGACCAGTCACTCTGCTCAAGGAGAGAGGGCAGCAGTGACCAGTCTTTAGTTTAGGAAACTCCTGCAGTGCAGACAGCAGAGCTGTGGGAGGGGCCAAAACAGGCTCCACCCACAACAAGCTGCCTGCTGAAAACTACAGGGGGGGGGGGGGGCGAAGACAAGACCAGTCACTCTGCACAAGGAGAGAGAGCAGCGCTGTGGGAGGAGCCAAAACAGGCTCCACCCACTATAGGCTGCCTGCAGAAAACGACAGGAGGGGGCGGAGACAAGACCAGTCACTCTGCACAAGGAGAGAGAGCAGCGCTGTGGGAGGAGCCAAAACAGGCTCCACCCACTATAGGCTGCCTGCAGAAAACTACAGGAGGGGGCGGAGACAAGACCAGTCACCCTGCATAAAAAAAAAGGAGACCAGGGCTGTGGGAGAAGCCAAAACAGGCTCCACCCACTATAGGCTGTTTTATGCTGGACTAAACCACAGCTTTGGGACACCAGGGGGTGTATTTATTAAAAATATGAATACCTGGTTATCCATCAAAATTGCATATAAATTTGTTCTTTGTGAATGTGACAAAAATCGAATGTTCTGACTGAGAATGTGTGAAACTACCGCATTATGGCCACTAGATGGCACTGAATATCATAATAAAACCATAGGCTCCTCAGCTCCATCTAGTGGCCAGTATGTGGTATTTTCCACGTTCGCACTTTTGAACTGCAGAGAGTATAGTCAGAGAACACCTAGTTTTTCCCCATTAGCACAAAAAGTGTTTTGATGGTCGAACAACTATGCTATTTTTTTTTTTTTTTTTTTTACAAATATACCCCCAAAGGTAAGAAATATGGATGGCTCTTTTGTATTTAGACAATATTTTTTTAGATTTAAAGCCCAACTCCAGGTTCTAAAGCCCCACCCCAGACTTTAAAAAAACATACTTCCAGGAGAAGGTTAGTCATGTGATGAGCCGAGGTCCTTCCTGTTCTCCGTCATTGGAGGTGGGCGGTCCTCCTTGCTGCAGAGGCGGTGCACACGTTGTGACCTTCCAATGATACCAATAAAGGGGCACAATTCTTCCCACTAACACCAACGATGGAGCACTATTCCTTCCACTGACACCAACAGTTGGTCATATGTCCTCCCACTGACACCAATGAAGGGGCACAATCCCTCCCAATGACACCAACAATGGGGCAAAATTCTTCCCACTAACACCAACAACGGGGCACTATTCCTTCCACTGACACCAACAATTGGTGATATGTCTTCCCACTGACACCAATGAAGGGGCACAATTCCTCCCAATGACACCAGCAATGGGGAAAAATTCTTCCCACTAACACCAACGATGGGGCACTATTCCTTCCACTGACACCAACAGTTGGTCATATGTCTTCCCAATGAAACCAATGAAGGGGCACAATTCCTCCCAATGACTCCAACAATGGGGCAAAATTCTTCCCACTAACACCAACGATGGGGCACTATCCCTTCCACTGACACCAACAGTTGGTCATATGTCCTCCCACTGACACCAATGAAGTCTGGCCAGCCCCCCCACAGAGTCTGAAGGACAGTATACTTGCCCTTTGTTTAAAAAGTTTGACAACCCCTGGCCTATTCCAAAAAGAATTAGGATAAAGAAGGAAGCCAACGTGTTTCGGGGGCCTCAAAATTGCTCCCCCCCTCATCAGGGCGCAAAAAATGGGGAATTATGTATACTGGATAGAATGATCCATATGGATCTAAGATCAAGAATTAACCGTCCAGGTATGAATTTATTCCAATAAGAATTATGATAAAAGAGGGAGCCAATGTGTTTCAGGGGCCTGAAAATCACCCTCCTTCATCAGGGACCGAAAATGGGAGAATGATGTCTACTGGGTAGAATGATCCATATGGATCTAAGACCAAAAATTTACCATGAGACCATATCCACATAGTACCACAAGGGCATTGTCTACGTGGCCATATTTGTGTCATTTGGGATATTTGGATAAGGCCTCGTGGTCATAGTAGGGTCAATGATGTCACCAGCATCCCAAACCAAAGGGGCGGAGCTGCTGGTGACTTTGTTGACTTTTGGTGACTCACATGGCCATATTTGGTCAATGGCATTCCCTGGTTGATTAGGCGAATGGCTTCCTATTATGTGACAGCCTCCTGCGGGGAACATTAGCTCATCATTAGTCTTTAGGTAAAGGTGGAGAAGAAGAATTCCAATATATGAAAAAAATTTAGAATTAACCTCTTAACTTCCGCGTTATTCATATGCGTGGTGGCAAAGAGGGGTAGGCTTTAAAGCCCGCATGTTGTACTCATGTGTCCATGGGCAGGAGGGGTTTCTGTGCTGAGAGTAGACATGTGCACAACAAAAAAATTTGTTTATTTTCGTTTCCTTTTTTTCGTTTCCGTTGATTCGTAACGATTCGTAAATTCGTAAGTCGTCGGTGTTCGTATTTGTAACGATTCGTACATTCGTAAGAGTTATTTTTTTGTTGATTCGTTTTTCCGTTAGTTTAATTTTCGTTTATTCGAAATTCGGACGCATTCGTATTTATTCGTACATTCGTAACATTCGGAGATTCGTAATCGGAGCATAATTCATAATTTTATGTAATGTGTATGCTATTATTACATTTTAAGAGACACGGAAAATTACGAATCGAAAAAAAAAAAAGTTACGAATGTACGAATTTTTTCGTTCAATCCATTCGAAGCACGTTAAGCAGCGCCATTGTAAGAGACACAGAAAATTACGAATCGAAAAAAAAAAAGTTACGAATGTACGAATTTTTTCGTTCAATCCATCCGAAGCACGTTAAGCAGCGCCATTGTAAGAGACACGGAAAATTACGATTCGGGAAAAAAAAAGTTACGAATGTACGAATTTTTTCGTTCAATCCATTCGAAGCACGTTAAGCAGCGCCATTGTAAGAGACACGGAAAATTCCGAATCGAAAAAAAAAAAGGTACGAATGGACGAATTTTTTCGTTCAATCCATTCGAAGCACGTTAAGCAGCACCATTTTAAGGGACACGGAAAATTACCAATTCAACAAAAAAAAAAAGTTACGAATGTACGAATTTTTTCGTTCAATCTATTCGAAGCACGTTAAGCAGCGCCATTGTAAGAGACACGGAAAATTACGAATCGAAAAAAAAAAAAGTTACGAACGTACGAATTTTTTGGTTCAATCCATTCGAAGCACGTTAAGCAGCGCCATTGTAAGAGACACGGAAAATTACGATTCGGAAAAAAATAAATAAATTACGAACGTACAAATTTTTTCGTTCAATCTATTCAAAGCACGTTAAGCAGCGCCATTGTAAGGGACACGGAAAATTACCAATTCAACAAAAAAAATAAAAGTTACGAATGTACAAATTTTTTCGTTCATTTTCATTTTCGTTGTTCCTGTTTTCGTTTTTCGGATTTTCTTCATTCGTACATTCGTTGTTTCTAATTAGTTTTTTTCGGATTTTCGTTATGGATTTGTTCGATTCGAACGATTCGTTAAAATTTTTAGCGAATCGTTCGTTCATTCGTACGAAAACGAATGAACGAAAATAACGAGAAAAAAAAACGAAAAACGAAAAAAAACGAAACGAATTGCACATGTCTAGCTGAGAGGGCACTCACTGTCAGTGGAGCACATCTGGGGGCCAAGGGTGGATCTTGGTCAAGCCTTTAGGTTAGTGGACAACCCAAAGACCCATGGGCGTCCGCAGAACTTTTTTCAGGGGGGGGGGGCATCATTTTAAGGTCACCCATGCTCTGACCATTTTAACAATGTCATTATCACATTATCACTGTCAGAGACTGCAGACGTAGTACAGGTGATGGTCAGAGACTGCAGACATGGCACAAGAGACTGTCAGAGACTGCGGACATGGTCCAAGAGACTGTCAGAGACTGCGGACATGGTCCAAGAGACTGTCAGAGACTGCGGACATTGCCCAAGAGACTGTCAGAGACTGCATACATGGCCCAAGAGACTGTAAGAGACTGTGGACATGGCACAAGAGATGACCAGAGACTGCATACATGGCCCAAGAGACTGTCAGAAACTGTGGACATGGCACAAGAGATGACCAGAGACTGCATACATGGCCCAAGAGACTGTCAGAAACTGCATACATGGCTCAAGAGACTGCGGACATGGCACAAGAGACTGTCAGAAACTGCATACATGTGGTGGGTGACAGACAGAGATGGGGGGGGGGGGGGTGACAGAAAGAGACAGAGGGGGTGACTGAGAGAAAGGGGGTGAGAGAGAGGGGGTGACAGAAAGAGACAGAATGGGGGACAGAGAGAGAGGAGTGTGACAGAGACAGAGGGGGGTGAAAAAGAGAGGGGTGAGAGAGAGAGAGAGAGAAGGGGGTGACAGAGAGGGGTGATGGGGGTCATCACTCCTGATCCAATCCCTGATTCCAGGGGGGGGGGCACTTGCCCCCCCTTGCTCCTACCTGCGGACGCCCATGCAAAGACCCCCCTCATTGTAACACTTTTGCTGACTGTTGTCATCTTATTTATGTCGAAGGGATTTTTCTTTTTTTTTAAATGTTTCTCTTTAAATAAAGGGCTGATGTGGCCAATTTTACATCCATATGGCTCAGTCCAATGCCACCTTGGTCCCATCTGTTGGTCTGGTGCCTCCATTTGGTCGGTTGTTGAGGGTTCAGCCAGGGCCTTGGCCTTTTGGATACAGTCATAAAGTACTTAATTTTGGAAAGCCCCTCAAGTCAGTGGAGCACAGCGGGGGGGCCAGGGGTGGATCTAAGTCAAGCTCAAGTTAGTGGACAACCCAAAGACCCCCCTCCTCGTAACATTTGCTAAGTGTAGTCATCTTATTTAGGTTTAAGGGGTGAGGGTTGGCATGGCCAATTTTGTTCCTAGCAAAGTGACCGAGCTGTGATTATTAACCCCTTTCTGCCTAGACCTGGTGTCCCTTTTATTGGGTTATTAAGCCCCAGGGGGCGGGAAGGTCTGTCTGATCACATGACCACTGCCATTGGTTCTCACAGTTGTCACATGATCGGGTGGCAGTCCCGTCACCTCCTGGTCTCTAGTAATGTTCAGGAGCTGAGGGGACCGGCACTCGGTCTTGTGACCACTGTGATAGCCAATTACAGTGGTCACGTGACCAGACAGACACCCCCCCCTCCCTTCCCGGGTTTAATAGCCCAGTTAAAGGGACACCAGGGCTGGGCAGGAAGGTATTAATAACCACAATATATCTATATGTAATGTATATCGTAACTATTCTGAATGCATTAATCATCTACAGTTATCAGAATACAATATTGATATAACAGTCATGATATACACCCCCCCTATGTGGTTATTAACCCCCTCAATTTCTTTGCTCTGTGGGGTTCCAGTGTGAACGCCGGATGCAATCCTAAGTATTTATTAAGCAGATCATTCAAGAAGCTGCCAGCTCTGGAGCGTACCCAGCAGTTCGAATTATGCCACCCACTCACCAGCGACATTTGGCAACACAAGAGGTTGACATGTTTTATCTGCGATTCATTTACATATGATTTGTATAACGCTCTCGTTTGGATTTGCTGCATTAAAGTAAACCGGGCAAAAGAACTTGAGGTATTCGAGGTAGCTTTTATGACGAAACGTGCAAAAAAAAATAGAGACGAGTTTCACTAAAAACAACCTCAAAAGGGTGTATTTATAAAAAAATAAATAAAAAAAAAATTAACCCAGCGAACGTTTCGTTACTCTTTAAATAAAGGGCCGGGGTGGCCAATTTTACATCCATGTTGCTCAGTCCAATACCAAACAGTGACCCATCTGTTGGTATTGTATTTCTGAATTCCTCCAAAAGACCAAACCCTTGGCTGAACCCTCAACGATTGGCCAAATAGAAGCACAAATGGGTCACTGTTTGGTATTGGACTAAGCAACATGGATGTAAAATTGGCCACCCCAGCCCTTTATTTAAATAGTAACTAAACGTTTGCTGGTTAATTGCTATGAAACGTATTTTTTTTAATAAATACACCCTTTTGTTGTGTTTTTTAGTAAAATTGGCCACACCAACCCTTTATTTAACAAGTAACCATTCATAAAACAAATAACCACTCCAACACAAATAAGGTGACAACAGTCGGCAAGTGTTATGAGGAGGGGGGTCTTTGGGTTGCCCACTAACCTAAAGGCTTGACCAAGATCCACCCCTGGCCCACTGACTTGAGGACCTTTCCAAATAAGGTAACTTATGACCTCCTCCAAAAGACCAAGCCCTTGGCTGAACCCCCAATGATCAGCCAAATAGAAGCAACATACCAACAGATGGAACCCTGGTGGTATTGGACTGAGCAACATGGATATACAATTGGTTGCACCATCCCTTTTGGACTGAGCAACATGGATGTAAAATTGGCCATGCGAACCCTTTACCCCATAAACCTAAATAAGATGAAAACAGTCGGCAAGTGTTATGAGGAGGGGGTCTTTGGGTTGTCCACTAACCTAAAGGCTTGACCAAGATCCACCCCTGGCCCCCAGCTGCGCTCCACTGACTTGAGGACCTTTCCAAATAAGGTAACTTATGACCTCCTCCAAAAAGCCAAGCCCTTGGCTGAACCCCCAATGATCAGCCAAATAGAAGCAACATACCAACAGATGGAACCCTGGTGGTATTGGACTGAGCAACATGGATATAAAATTGGTTGCACCATCCCTTTTTTGACTGAGCAACATGGATGTCTTGGCAATGCGAACCCTTTACCCCATAAACCTAAATAAGATGAAAACAGTTGGCAAGTGTTACGAGGAGGGGTCTTTGGGTTGTCCACTAACCCAAAGGTTTGACTAAGATCCACCCACGGCCCCCAGCTGTGCTCCACTGACTTGGTATGGTGCTTCTATTTTGTTAGAAATACTTAATTTGGAAAGGTCCTCAAATAAGTGGAGCACAGCTGGGGGTAGGGGTGGACCTTAGTCAAACCTTTAGGTTAGTGGACAACCCAAAGACCCCTCCTCATAACACTTGCCAACTGTATTCATCTTATTTAGGTTTATGGGGTAAAGGGTTCGCATGGCCAATTTTACATCCATGTTGCTCAGTCCAATAGGGATGTTGCAACCAATTTTATATCCATGTTGCTCAGTCCAATACCACCAGGGTTCCATCTGTTGGTATGTTGCTTCTATTTGGCTGATCATTAGGGGTTCAGCCAAGGGCTTGGTCTTTTGGAGGAGGTCATAAGGTACCTTATTTGGAAAGGTCCTCAAGTCAGTGGAGCGCAACTGGGGGCCAGGGCTGGATCTTGGTCAAGCCTTTAGGTTAGTGGACAACCCAAAGACCCCTCCTCATAACACTTGCCGACTGTTGTCACCTTATTTGTGTTGGAGTGGTTATTTGTGTTATGAATGGTTACTTGTTAAATAAAGGGTTGGTGTGGCCAATTTTACATCCATATGGCTCAGTCCAATACCACCAGGGTCCCAGCTGTTGGTATGGTGCTTCTATTTGATCAGTTCTTGAGGGTTCAGCCAGGGGCTTGGCCTTTTGGAGGAAGTCAAAAAGTACTTAATTTGGAAAGGTCCTCAAGTCAGTGAAACAGAGCTGGGGGCTAGGGGTTGATCTTAGTCAAACCTTTAGGTTAGTGGACAACCCAAAGACCTCTCCTCGTAACACTTGCTGACTGTTGTCACCTTATTTATGTTCAAGGGGATTATTTGTTTTTTGGAATGGTTACTCTTTAAATTAAAGGGATGATGTGGCCAATTTTACATCCATATGGCTCAGTCCAATGCCACCTTGGTCCCATCTGTTGGTATGGTGCTTCTATTTGGTCGGTTGTTGAGGGTTCAGCCAAGGGCCTGGCCTTTTGGAGGAAGTCAATAAAGTACTTAATTTGAAAAGGTCCTCAAGGGGTGGATCTTAGTCAAACCTTTGGGTTAGTGGACAACCCAAAGACCTCTCCTCGTAACACCTGCCAACTGTTATCATCTTATTTATGTTGAAGGGGGTAAGGGTTGGCATGGCTAATTTTACATCCATGTTGCTCAGTCCAATCGGGATGGTGTGGCCAATTTTATATCCATGTGCCTCAGTCTAATACCACCAGGGACCCATCTGTTGGTATGGTGATTCTATTTGGTCGGTTGTTGAGGGTTCAGCCAAGGGCCTTGGTCTTTTGGGGGAAGTCATAAAGTACTCAATTTGAAAAGGTCCTCAAGGGGTGGATCTTAGTCAAACCTTTGGGTTAGTGGACAACCCAAAGACCTCTCCTCGTAAAACACCTACCAACTGTTATCATCTTATTTATGTTGAAGGGGGTAAGGGTTGGCGCGGCCAATTTTGCATCCATGTTGCTCAGTCCAATCGGGATGGTGTGGCCAATTTTATATCCATGTGCCTCAGTCTAATACCACCAGGGACCCATCTGTTGGTATGGTGCTTTTATTTGGCCGATCGTTGAGGGTTCAGCCAGGGGCTTGGACTTTTGGAGGAAGTCATAAAGTACCTTATTTGGAAAGGTCCTCAAGTCAGTGGAGCACAGCTGGGGGCCAGGGGTGTATCTTGGTCAAGTCTTTAGGTTAGTGAACAACCCAAAGACCCCTCTCCTTGTAACACTTGCTGACTGTTGTCATCTTATTTGTGTTGAAGGGATTATTTGTTTTTTTTAAAGGTTACTTGTTAAATAAAGAGTTGGTGTGGCCAATTTTACATCCATGGTGCTTAAGGTTGGAAAGACATAAAGGATTATATTGATGAATCCCTCAGTCATTCAATGGGCAACCTCACTGATCAGTAGCCAGAGGGGGAGCTGGAGGAATATTTTGGTGTCTCTGGCAGCACTGGATGTACATCAGAGTTGGTTTTGGTAGAGTCTTATATTTCCAACCTTGGGGGTTCTCTCAATGGAATTTGTTGGGGACCATACACTATGTAGGACCTGGGCTGCTCAACTCATAGAGACTGGGCTGACTTCTGAGTGTGTGCAATGAGGAATGCCTTAAGTCAGGGGTCTCAAACTGGTGGCCCTCCAGCTGTTGCGAAACTACAATTCCCATGAGGCATTGCAAGTTACAAGCATGACTCCCAAAGGCAGAGGCATGATGGGACTTGTAGTTTTGAAACAGCTGGAGGGCCACCAGTTTGAGTCCCCTGCCTTAAGTGAATAGTTATACATCTAAACCAGGGGTCCCCAAACTTTCTAAACAAAGGACCAGTTTACTGTCCTTCAGACTTTAGGGAGGCCGGAGTTTGGCCCATCAGGAGTAGAAAATGTACCAGCATCAGTTGGAGTCAGCAATACCCAATTTGTGGTGACAGTGAGAGGAATTGTGCCTCATTGTCTGTGACATTGGTAGGAATTGTGCCCCATCATTGGTGTCTTCGGGCCCCATTGTTGGTGTCAGTAGGAGGAACTGTGCCCTATCGTTGGTGTCATTGGTTGGAATTGTGCTCCATCGCTGGAGTCATTGGGAGGAATTGTGCCCCATCATAGGGGTCATTGGGTGTTAGTAGGAGGAACTGTGCCCCCTCATTGGTGCCATTAGTAGGTATTGTGCCTCATCGTTGGTGTCATTGGGAGGAATTGGGCCCCATCATTGGTGTCATTGGGCCCCATTGTTGGTGTCAGTGGAAGAAACTGTTCCCCATAGTTGGTGTCATTGGTAGGAATTGTGCCCCATCACTGGAGTCACTGGGAGGAATTGTGTCCCATTGTGTCACCAAAGATAGGGCACAGTTCCTTCCAATGACACTAGCCCTATCTTTGGTGTCATTGGTAGGAATTGTGGCCCTTCATTGGTGTTAGTGAATTAAATAGTGCCCCAAGGGCCATATAAAAGCAAGCAGAGGGTCACATCTGGCACCTGGGCCGCAGTTTGGAGACCACTGATCTAAAGGTATGGTTCCAGACATTATAGGTAAAATGATCCAGCCAGGTTTCTTATTTGTGAGATACACCAGCACCTCGGACTGACCCAAAGTCTTGCACATGGTCTCTCAGTAGTTCCACGGCCCCTTTTCTAATTTACCAACACAAGCCCTAAAGATGGGGGGAGTCCAACCCTCTGCAATGCATTGGCTTTACTAGTAAAGCCTCAGTCATGCCTCCACATGTACAGCTTTAAGCTGGAGGTGCTCTTCCAACTATGGGATTTTATCAAAATCTGATTGGTCAGAATTGCCGAAACGATCAGTACGTCCAGTCTAGGAACAAGCAGGTTGGAAATGAGATATGGGAGATACACTATAGAACCAAAAGTATTGGGACACCTGCCTTTACACGCACATGAACTTTAATGGCATTCCAGTCTTATGCCCCGTACACACGGTCGGAAAATCCGACCACAAAATCCATCGGATTTTTTCCGACGGATTTTGTCCGACACTGGTGTTGCATACACACGGACGGACAAAGTTGTCGGAAAATCCGATCGTTCTGAACGTGGTGACGTTCGTTGCCTACGACGGGACTACGTAGAGGCTAGTAGCCAATAGCTTTGGTCTTGTAATGTGATCTGAGCATGCGTGGCACTTTGTCTGTCGGAATTCGCTACACACGATCGGAAAAAGTCCGATAGGACTTTGTTGTCGGAAAATTTGAGAGCAGGAGATAAAATTTTGTCCGTCCGAAAATCCGATAGAAAATGTCCGATGGAGCCTACGCACGGTCGGAATTTCCAACAAGCTCCCATCGAACATTTTCCGTCGGAAAATCCAACGGGGGAATTACAGTCAGCTAAAAAAAGATCATTGGTGACATTCTACTGGCTATTTCAAGTGGGGATGGACCTGGAAATATGGAGTCACTATCAGATCAGGAGGCCAATCAGCCAGAGCTCAAGGAACCCCTAGAAACCTCTGGAGGAACCCTAGTTGGGAATGGCTGGTGTAGGTCTAGGGCAGTGATGGCGAACCTTGGCACCCCAGATGTTTTGGAACTACATTTCCCATGATACACCACTACACTGCAGAGTGCCAGAGCATCATGGGAAATGTAGTTCCAAAACATCTGGGGTGCCGAGGTTCACCATCACTGGTCTAGGGAGTCATGAGGAAGAGCTTGTTAAAGACTTTATTCCATCTACAAGTGACAGCATTATCATTAGAATTGTATTACTCTAATCACTTTAACTGTTTGAGTGCCTGTCGCTTTAATAAAAGTGCAGTTATCCTTTAAATAGGTAGCAGCTGTCATTTGTTTAGCACATTGGCTCCCTGGCTCATGGGATTTGCCCAGCCTTGTTCTAGATTTCACTAATGACATTAGTATCGTTCTTATCTTGGAGCCTGTTGTAGGTCTACAACAATCTGTCACAGACACCCCTAATTTCACCTGCAAAATGATTAAGCCCCACCCCACTCCTCCCAATAATCATTTCTTAACTGCCCGGCCACGCCCCCTATTTTATGGTAAACTGGGAAGTGTCGTCAATAAGTAAACAAATCGTTATAATTGTTTGCGCCATTTCTTATTCTAACATATACTTTACACTTTTTTTTTTTCGTGACTTTCACATTTTGTTCATGTTAGTGGCTGTACACGTAAAAAAGATAGATCTGTTCTATTTATATATCTTCTTCTTGGTGATATAAGTAGCTTTTGGTGTGGGGCTTCTGGCTGCAAACGTAACTGAAAAATGTGCAGCTGCCCTAAAATCGAATCAAAAATACCTATACCTCAACAATTAACCTCCTAGGGGGCCCATTTACACCAGTGCAGGGGCGGACTGACCATTCGGGCACTCGGGCACTGCCCGAGGGCCCCAATGCCACTAAGGGGCCCCATCAGGGTTGCCAGCCTCAATAAAACCAGGGACAGTATGTAAAAATCTTTTTTTTTTTTAAATCCCGAGATTATAGCTGCCCCGCCTCTCCAGTACCTTTTCAGGGTGTGTATGTGTATTCTGTGTGTGTATACTGTATGCGTGTGTATACTGTGTGGCCCCATAATCTATTGCCTGGGGGCCCCATAATCTATTGCCTGGGGCCCCATAATCTCCTATTGCCCGGGGGCCCCATAATCTTCTCCTATTGCCCGGGGGGCCCCATAATCTCCTATTGCCCGAGGGCCCCATGAGTTGTCAGTCCGCCCCTGCACCAGTGTGTTTAAAGATCAGCATACATCTCATGGAACCCCCATTAACCTCTGGAGGAATCCTGATTGAGAATGGCTGGTCAATTCCATGGCTTCTTGTCAGGGGCGGACTGACGACTCATGGGGCCCCCGGGCAATAGATTTTGGGGCCCCCAGGCAATCAGAGATTACGGGGCCACACAGTATACACATACACACTCACACACACACACACACAGTATACAATCACACAGTATACACATACATGTACACACAGTATACACAGACATGTTTCTATTGGCTGAGAAGGTACTGAAGAGGTGGGGCAGCTATAATCTCGGTATTTTTAGACCAAAATTATGTCCGCAAGGGACATTTCAGAGGCAGATGTAAAAAAAAAACACAGATTTTTACATACTGTCCCTGGTTTTACTGAGGCTGGCAACCCTGATGGGGCCCCCTAGTGGCCCGGGGGCCCTCGGGCAGTGCCCGAGTGGCCGAATGGTCAGTCCGCCCCTGCTTCTTGTGAAGCCCAATTCCTGGAGAGCTGGAGACTTCCATGTCCAGCTTGAAGGGCCATATGTGAAGTGAAGGGAGGAATCATTACACATTTAGTGGCATACAATTACATCTACTAAGACACCACCAGGAGCTTCCAGGATGACTCTACATCTGAGACTTGGTCCTCATCCTCTGCAGCAGGGGTCTTCAAACTACGGCCCTCCAGTTGTTCAGGAACTACAATTCCCATCATGCCTAGTCATGTCTGTGAATGTCAGAGTTTCACAATGCCTCATGGGATGTGTAGTTCTGCAACAGCTGGAGGGCCGTAGTTTGAGGATCCCTGGTCTACAGATATACGTAGGCCAACTTTCACCCATTGGTGTCACTCATTGGTACTTAGTATGGAAAGCCTTAGTCCTCCTCCATTGTTACTCCTCACACTCATCCATTTGATTGCTTTATACTGTACTCCTTGCACAACTTTCATCTCCCAGCTAGAACTTCACTTTTCCCGACACAGATTATTTCATGGCACCGTTGGAGGCATGGGTCACACGTCTCCTTCATACTGCAGAACCTTTACCAAAAACCTTCTTAATGTAGAACTCAATTTCTTGGTCTGTAGATCAGGCACTCAACCAAACCTCAATAAAAGCGTAACTTAACTTGGTTGATGCATCTGTCACTATGTAGCAATTCTTCTCTACAAGAGTCTCTTGGGCATCTCTAAAGGATAGGACCTCTCTGAGGGAAGATGGTCCCCACCTTGTGTTCCTCCCAACACGGGGGAATCTCTTTGAGGGATCAAATGGTAGTCCTGGTGGCCTAACCTAGAGAACATTGTTGACCATCTCCCACAGAATCTGGTAACCTTTTTCCATATTGGAGGAACAGTTCCTCCAATCATTAAATGTAGGGCATCTGGTGCCATTTTCCCATTTTCTCCAATCTTAAACATAGGACATCTGTTACTCTACTAAGTAGAGGAATGAGGCTAAGCCCCATTCTTGATCTGTAGATCAGGCACTCAACTGAACCTCAATAAAAATTTAACTTAATGATGCATCTGTTACTATGTAGCCGTTCTTCTCTACAAGGGGCTCTTGGGCATCCCTAAAGGATAGGACCTTCTTCAGGGAACATGGTCCCCACCTTGTGTTCCTCCCAGCACAGGGGAATTTCTTTGAGGGATCAAATGGTAGGCCTGGTGGCCTAACCTAGAGAACATTGTTAACCATCTCCCACAGAATCTGGTAACCTTTTTCCATATTGGAGGAACAGTTCCTCCAATCATTAAATGTAGGGCATCCGTTTCTTTGCCAATTGGAGGAACTGGGCCAAGACATTTAAGCATTCCTTGCAACCTTTACTGGTTCCCTGTGACTCCCTTCACCTCCTGTGTTCCCTTTAAAACAGTAGTCTCAAAACTGTGGCCCAGGTGGGACTCTTGCTTGCCTTTAACCGGCCCTTGGAGCACTATTCCTCCCACTGACACCAATGATGGGGCACTATTCCTCCCACTGACACCAATGATGGGGCACTATTCCTCCTACTGACACCAATAATAGGGCACTATTCCTCCAACTAACACCTATAATCGGGTACTATTACTCCCACTGATACCAATGATGTGGCACTATTCCTCGCACTGACACCAATAATGGGACAGTTTTACTCCCACTGACACCAATAATAGGGCACTATTCCTTCAACTAACACCTGTAATGGGGCACTATTACTCCCACTGAGACCAATGATGGGGCACTATTCCTCCCACTGATGCCAATGATGGAGCATTTTTCCTCTCAATGGCACCAACAATGGGACACTATTCCTCCCTCTGACACCAATGATGGGGACACTATTCCTCCCTCTGACACCAATAATGGGGCACTATTCCTCCCACTAACACCAATGATAGGGCACTATTCCTCTCACTAATACCATTGATGGGGCACTATTTCTCCCACTGATGCCAATGATGGAGCATTTTTCCTCTCAATGGCACCAACAATGGGACACTATTCCTCCCTCTGACACCAATGATGGGGACACTATTCCTCCCTCTGACACCAATAATGGGGCACTATTCCTCCCACTAACACCAATGATAGGGCACTATTCCTCTCACTAATACCATTGATGGGGCACTATTTCTCCCACTGACACCAATGACGAGGCACCATTCCTCCCACTGACACCATTGATGGGGCACTATTCCTCCCACTGACACCAATGATGGGGCACTATTCCTCCCACTGACACCAATGACGAGGCACTATTCCTCCCACTGACACCAATGATGGGGCATTGTTCACTTCCACCCCAGGCCGCCCCCCCCCCCTAAAGTCTTAAGGACAGTAAACTTGCCCTTTGTTTAGAAAGTGTGGAGACCCCAGGCCTAGCCCATAGCCCCCACAGTGTAGTCTCAAAGCCTCCATTACTCCATTTTGAGTTAAATAACTGCTCAACGCAGAGTTTCTGCCTCTCCATTTTCATTGACCAACAGAATGTATCTGACCACGTTTTATGGTGAATTACCCACCTCTTGCTCCTTTCAAATCCCCACTTTTTTTCTTCACCCTCCAATCTGTAGATATGACTTTGGCTGCACGTGTCTTGTAGATGTCATTGTTCAGTATCTTTGTGTCTCACCCTGTCTTATTTTTTTCTGCCACCTTCTTTGTCTCTTTTACAGCTCTTCTCTATCTTTGCCTTTGCCACATGTGGAAGTTACTCCGGACAATTCACGCTCAGCGTCGACTGTAGCAACAAAACCGAGAGCAAGCTGAATATTAAAGTGGACTTTGAATATCCATTTAAGTGAGTTCGTAGTCATCCGCCATTTTTCTTTTTGTGTGACTTAAACATGAGCTTCCTGTGCATTTGATACGGCAAGTCAAGCATGGAGGTAATTAAATGCCACGTGTGGTACGAGGAAAATGCGTTAGGATACCTTTGCTAACCTCTTCTTCTGAAAAGTTCTTGGCGCCCGGCCACCATAATAATTTGTTAACGTAACCACTTCAGCCCCGGACCAATTGGCAGCCAAAGGACCAGGCCCCTTTTTGCGATTCGGCACTGCGTCGCTTTAACTGACAATTGCGCGGTCGTGCGACGTGGCTCCAAAACAAAATTGGCGTCCTTTTTTTCCCCACAAATAGAGCTTTCTTTTGGTGGCATTTGATCGCCCCTGCGGTTTTTATTTTTTGCGCTATAAACAAAAATAGAGCGACAATTTTGAAAAAAATGCAATATTTTTTGCTTTTTGCTATAATAAATATCCCCCAAAAAATATATAAAAAAACATTTTTTTTCCTCAGTTTCGGCCGATACGTATTCTTCTACATATTTTTGGTAAAAAAAAATCGCAATTAGCGATTATTGATCGGTTTGCGCAAAAGTTATAGCGTTTACAAAATAGGGGATAGTTTTTATAGCATTTTTATTAATATTTTTTTTTTTTACTAGTAATGGCGGCGATCAGCGATTTTTATTGTGACTGCGACATTATGGCGGACACATCGGACATTTTTGACACATTTTTGGGACCATTGTCATTTATACAGCAATCAGTGCTATTTAAATGCATTGATTCCTGTATAAATGACAGTTGTAGTGAAGGGGTTAACCACTAGGGGGAGGGGAGGGGTTATGGGCTGTGACGTGTGTGTTGCCCGACCCACGGGCAGGCATTTATAGGATCACGTACAGGCACGTGATTTTGCCTGCCCGTGCCATTTTGCCGCAGTATATCTGCGTTAGGCGGTCGGGAAGCGGTTAAGAGTATTTCAGTTGGTGGCATCCAGACAACTAGTACAGGTTTTCTTTAAAGGGGATCTGTCAAGGTAGAGATATGGGAGCCACCATTGGTGGCTTCTTCTTGAGTTGCCAGCCATTTCGTGTTGCTATATCATTCATATCACTGGTCTCCAAACTGTGGCTCAGGGGCCCCTTTCCTTTATTTTATCCAGCCCTTGGGGCACTATTTCATCCACCAGTGGGACATAATTCCCCTAACCCCCACTGACCCCAATGAAGGGGCACAATTCCTGCTAGTGACACCAACGATGGGGCACAATTCCTCCCAATGACACCAACAATAGGGCACAATGGGGTATTGTTTTTTTCTCACTGACATCGGGACCTTTTCTGCTCCTAATGGCCACAGTCCAGCCCACCAAAAGTCTGAAGGGCAGTAAACCTTTTTTTTTAGAAAGTTTGCAGACCCCTGCTCTAAAGGATGTAAGTGGGCACCCTGGAGGCACCAAAGGGGGCACTCTTGAGGCATCAAGGGGGCACTCTTACCGCATTAAGGGGGCTCTCTGGAGGATGTAAGGGGGCACTCTGGAGGTTCTATTTTAGTGCCTCAAGAGTGCTCCTTTAACATCCTCCAAAATGCCCCCTAGTAATAGTAAGGTCAGTGGTGGAGCTACCAGGGTCACGGCAGGAAGGGGGTCTGTTGAAGAACATGAGATGAGGGCTTCGTGGTTTCTTGCACCAAGGCCCTGAAGGCTCTAGTAACGCCTCTGGCCAGAACTTAGAATTTGGACCTCAGATTCAGTATTTAAATAAGGAGACCCCAGTGTTGCAGACTCCCAAGGTACTCAGGAAGAGGATGTGCGGGACCTTCTGGATCTTATCTTAGAGGAATAAAGACCTCTATCCTCCTTCTAGTGATATAAAGATCTATATAGAGGAATCAGGACCTCCGTCCTCCTGCTGGTGATCCCTCTAGTGATATGATGATCTATATAGAGGAATCAGGACCTCCTTCCTCCTGCTGGTGACCCCTCTAGTGATATGATGATCTATATAGAGGAATCAGGACCTCCTTCCTCCTGCTGGTGACCCCTCTAGTGATATAAAGATCTATATAGAGGAATCAGGACCTCCTTCCTCCTGCTGGTGATCCCTCTAGTGATATAAAGATCTATATAGAGGAATCAGGACCTCCTTCCTCCTGCTGGTGATCCCTCTAGTGATATAAAGATCTATATAGAGGAATCAGGACCCATTGCTTTATTAGGCTTTAACCGACCCAGTTCCTCTGCTACCTCTGTCTCCCGAAATCCTAAAAATTAACCGTCATCACTGGAACCAATAGGATTCCCCAACTTAGTGCAATTTATTTCTGTGAAGACTGAACAGAAGTCATTGTTTAAATGGTTTGCTACATCCTGGTTTCCCTCAACATACTGTACATACTAATGTACCTTTCTTAACCACTTCCTGCCCCCGGCGTATAGTAAAATGACGGTGGGCAGCCCCAGCAGTGACACCAATCATGGCCCATTAGTGATGCCAGTCAGTTCTGCCTTTTAGTGCCCATCATGCCGCCTATTATAGCCCGCTAGTGCTGCCTGTCAGTGCCCATCAGTTCCCATGAGTGCGGCATATTAGTGCCTCCTCAGCAGTGCCACCCAGGGCTGGTGCAAGGATTTTTGACACCTTAGGCGAAACCTAATTTTTCCGCCCCCTTGGCTCCACTCCTGACTCCACCCCCTTTGCTCTGCCCATGTATACCCCACCTTTTTAATGAAGCGCCCATCCAATGCAGCCTCACCAGCGCCCATCCAATGCAGCCTCACCAGCACCCATCAATGCAGCCTCACCAGCGCCCATCAATGCAGCCTCACCAGCGCCCATCAATGCAGCCTACCATTGCCCAATTAGGGTTTGCTTGCTTCCATTAATTCGGGAGTCGGGACACAGACACAGTCCTCCACCGCCGCTGCGCCTCTGACACTATGTGCGAACGGAGCGGCAGCTGCCTGCTGATGCTGAGATATAGTTGCTTGCTGCAGAGAGAAGAGAGTAGGAACACCAGTGGCCGGGCGCCCTAGGCAGCAGTGAGCCCTAGGCGGCTGCCTAGTTTGTCTAGTGGTAGCATCGGCCCTGGTGCCACCTAATCAGTGCCCTTTAGTTCTGCCTCATCAGTGCCCATCAGTGCAGTCTCATCAGTGCCCATCAGTGCAGTCTCACCAGTGCCCATCAGTGCAGTCTCATCAGTGCCCATCAGTGCAGCCTCATCAGTGCCCATCAGTGCAGTCTCATCAGTGCCCATCAGTGCAGTCTCATCAGTGCCCATCAGTGCAGTCTCATCAGTGCCCATCAGTGCAGCCTCATCAGTGCCCATCAGTGCAGCCTCATCAGTGCCCATCAGTGCAGCCTCATCAGTGCCCATCAGTGCAGCCTCATCAGTGCACATCAGTGAAGGAGGAAAATTACCTATTTACAACATTTTCTGACAGAAACTAAGAAAAACATATTTTTTTCAAAATTTTCGGTCCTTTTTTCATTTTTTTTTTTTTTAGCAAAAATTTTTAAAACCGAGCAGTGATTAAATACCACCAAAAGAAAACTCTGGTGCTCAATGGGAGAAGGGTCCCTCTTACATTGGCGCTCAGTACGGAATTTATCCCCTTACATTGGTGCTCAATAGGAGAAGGGTGCCCCTTACATTGGTGGTCGGTGGGAGAAGGGTCCCCCTTACATTGGCGCTCAGTATGGAATTTATCCCCTTACATTGGTGCTCAATAGGAGAAGGGTGCCCCTTACATTGGTGGTCAGTGGGAGAGCCTCCTCTTTTTTGCTGGTCAGTGGGAGAAAGATTCCCTTACACTAGTGGTCAGTGATGGAGGTGTTCACTTACAAAGGTGCTCAGTAGAGGAGCTGCCCCCTTACAGTGATCAGTAGAAGGGGTGCTCCCTTACAGTGGTGCTCAGTGGGAGAAGGGTCCCCCCTTACGTTGGTGGTCAGTGGGAGAGGTGCTTCCTTACAACAGTGCTCAGTCCTGCGAATGATGTTGGCCCCAGGACTAAGCAAGCTCCAATAGGTAGGAGGTTAATACACCACCGTTCCCTGCTAAGGAACCCCAAGCAACTTTTGGAGGAACCCTGGTTTGGAAAAGCTGTCCTGTGGGAGGGGATGATGATCCGGCTCAGGTCTAGGACAGCGCCCTCTAGTGGTGATCCACAACGACACATCTAGTGGTTGGTTGCAAACTCGTGGTTGGACCATGCTAATGGAAATAAGTATTATCTGCCCCCCCCCCCCCCCCGCATTGCTGATCAGTAGGAGAGGTCTCCAAATACAATGGTGCTCAATGGGAGATGTGCCCCCTTACATTGGTGATCAGTAAGGGAGGTGTCCTCTTCCATTGGTGCTTAATAGGAGAAGGGTCCCCCTTACATTGTTACATTGGTGGTCAGTGGGAGCCCCCCACTTTTTTTTTTTTTTTGCTGGTCACTGGGAGAAAGATTCTCTTACACTGGTGGTCAGTGATGGAGGTGTCCACTTGATGTCCTCTTAGATTGATGATCAGTAAGAGGAGTGCTCCCTTACAGTGGTGCTCAGTGGGAGACGGGTTCCCCCTTACGTTGGTGGTCAGTGGGATAGGTGCCCCCTTACAACAGTGTTCAGTGGGACGAATGACAATGGATCTGGAAATAAGCAAGCACCAATGGGTAGGAGGTTCTGCCACCGTTCCCTGCTAAGGAACCCCGAGCAAGTTTTGGAGGAACCCTGGTTGGGAAAAGCTGTCCTGTAGGAAGGGATGGTCATTCAGCTCAGGTCTCAGACAGCGCCCTCTAGTGGTGATCCACAACGACACATCTAGTGGTTGGTTGCAAACTCGTGGTTGGTCCATGCTAATGGAAATGAGTATTATCTTCATTTAAGCAAATTATATTGCAGAGATAATTACAAATGTTTATTTATTGTATATAGTGATAAAAAAATATGTTTATACAATATATATATATATATACAGTGGTGTAACTAGAACCTTCAGTGCCCCGGTGCAAGAAACCATGAAGGGCCCCCCTGAACCCCAGCCGAGGCCCTTCCCTCCGAGTCCAGTGGTGGAACTCCAGGGCTCGGTCACAGGTACGACTTTTGTGAGCCCTCTAGTTCCACCACTGGTATCAGCAGTTTTTTTGATTATTTTTTACAATTTTTTAGGAGTCCCGTTGGGGGACTTTGGTGAGATATCAGAGGTCTAAATGACCTATGATGTTACACCTTTGAGACAAAGAGGAAGAAGGGGAAGGGAAATTGGGTCCCTGTCCTCTGGGGAGAAGTGGGCCCTGTCCCCAGGAGAGATTGGGTCCTTGTCCTTAGGGGAGATGGGGTCCCTGTCCCCACGTAATTAGGAGTCCCTGTCCCTAAGGGAAATGGGGTCCCTGTCCCTAAGGTAAATGGGGTCCCTGTCCTCTGGGGAGAAGTGGGCCCTGTCCCCATGTGAGAAAGGGTTCCTGCCCCCAAGGGAAATGGGGTCCCTGTCCTCTGGGGAGAAGTGGGCCCTGTTCCCAGGGGAGAAGGGGTCCCTATCCTCAGGTGAGAAGGGGTCCCTATCCTCAGGTGAGAAGGGGTCTCTGTCCTCAGGTGAAAAGGGGTCCTGGTCCCGGACTCTGGCTGGGGAGGACAGACACCGGACTGAGCAGCACTGCATGGAGCAGGAGAGGGGGACCCGGAGGAGCGGCAGAGGACACGGGTTGTGTGGGGAATGCACAACTAAAGAGCAGCCAGTGCGGTAGTCGAGCATGGAGCTCTGCTAGTCACCCCCCACCTCCAGCCACCCGTGCGCCCGGCGCCCAACCGCCTATGCTGCCACCGGCCATATGTAGAGGGGGCCGCATGGGCCCCTTGCAGCACAGGGCCTGGTTGCTCTCACGACTGCTGCACCCCCTATAGTTACGCCCCTGTATATATAACATTTTAAAAAAACTTTTGCTGACCACATACTTTACTTTTCCCAAGGCGAGTGGAATTTTATTCATTTTCTTTATGATGGTCTTGTAGTGGCTCCTTAGCATTTGAACATTTCCAAATGGGTTAAAAAAAGTAGCGCAACAGCACCGCGGGAAGGATTAAAAACAAGGCTTTATTATGTCACCGATCGCTTATTCTCGCCGTACCTGCCAATTTTTTATTGCACTTGATTCAATTTGCATCATAGCATTAAACACGGCTCTCTCTCCCATTCACCCAGCCAGGTTGCTTCAGAAAATAGAGGCAAGTCGTCCCTTGACAACTGTTTCCGTAATGTAACAAATTGCATTTGCTTCCTCGCTTTGTTGTAATTGGGTGTTATGGAGAAGCCGGTCAAGAAACAATATGAAGGAGGGGAGTGCTCTGAGCAGTCCTATTAATGACGGCCTGGGGGGGCCATTGCCAAGGCATGACTGTTTTAAGAGACAACTTATCTAAAAGCAAGAGCGCTTTGCAGATGGGTGGAGTGTTCCTCGAATCGGAATAAATCCCAAGTGCCATTTTTAATATGCTGTTTCAGCTTGATGGAAATACTGTATGTGTTTATTCAATCATATGATTATATAAGGGGCCACATAGGGATAGAAGCTAAAAAAAGTCCCGTCTAATCTTTATTAATCATCTCCGCTAATACTAGTATATGCTTTTGTTTGAATGACCTACAATGACCTACCTTTTAGGCCTCCAACCGAAATTCTACAAAGTTTATTTTTATTTTTTTGGTAAAAACATTTCAATATATTCTTCCATGGCAACAAAGTTTATAAAAATCCACCCTGTGTTGCATTTAAATGCTTTTCCACGCCCAGATATTACCTTGTAAAAGGAGCGGTGGCATCATCAATGGGCTGTACAATGCCTGTGCTGAGAGCTGTGGGAGGGGTCTGGCATGCTCCACCCACTACAGGCGGCCTGCAGAAAACTACAGGAGGGGGCGGAGACAAGACCAGTCACCCTGCACAGGGAGAGACAGAGCAGAGCGGTGGGAGGAGCCCAGCAGGCTCCACCCACTGCAGGAAAACTACAGGATGGAGTTGAGACAAGACCAGTCACCCTGCACAAAGAGAGAGAGAGGGCAGAGCTGTGGGAGGAGCCCAGCAGGCCCCACCCACTGCAGAAAAACGGCAGGAGGGGACGGAGACAAGACCAGTCACCCTGCACAAAGAGAGAGCAGAGCTGTGGGAGGAGCCCAGAAGGCTCCACCCACTACAGGAAAACTACAGGATAGAGTTGAGACAAGACCAGTCCCCCTGCACAAAGAGAGAGAGAGCAGAGCTGTGGGAGGAGCCCAGCAGGCCCCACCCACTGCAGAAAAACGGCAGGAGGGGGCGGAGACAAGACCAGTCACCCTGCACAAAGAGAGAGCAAAGCTGTGGGAGGAGCCCAGAAGACTCCACCCACTACAGGAAAACTACAGGAGGGGGCAGAGACAAGACCAGTCACCCTGCACAAAGAGAAAGAGAGCAGAGCTGTGGGAGGGGCCCAGCAGGCCCTACCCACTGCAGGAAAACTACAGGAGGGGGCGGAGACAAGACCAGTCACCATGCACAAAGAGAAAGAGAGCAGATCTGTGGGAGGGGCCAGCAGGCCCCACCCACTGCAGGAAAACTACAGGAGGGGGCGGAGACAAGACCAGTCACCCTGCACAGGGAGACAGAGCAGAGCGGTGGGAGGAGCCCAGAAGGCTCCACCCACTACAGGAAAACTACAGGATGGGTTTGAGACAAGACCAGTCACCCTGCACAAAGAGAGAGAGGGCAGAGCTGTGGGAGGAGCCCAGCAGGCCCCACCCACTGCAGAAAAACGACAGGAGGGGCGGAGACAAGACCAGTCACCCTGCACAAGGAGAGAGATCAGCAGTGAGCGGTCTTTATTACAGGAAGTCTCAGACTGGATTACTGCACAGATCTGGAATTGAAGAACACACATGACGAGTGTACTTGGACAATATTTGGGCATCTTGAAGTTCAGCTTTAAAATGACCCAAACTGATTATTTAACAAACTTGATGCAGGTTATAAATGTTTCTAATATTTTTTCGGCACAATAGCTATTTAAGGATTTCTCTCTCTCCTTAGAACCCTGTGACTTAACACTTGGGTTGGAGCTTGGCCGGCTGCAGGCCTCATTGATTGTAGAGCGCCCCCCTTGTACATGATGGTTTCATCATCTGTGCTCCTCCTTATCTTCTAGATAAGTCACCTCCTGCTTGCAGGACACCTTAGGTGATATTCTGTCTCTCTACTCCCTCCCTGCCTGATAGGAGCCTCTAAAAGCTCATTGCACTCTTAAAAACATATTAACTTCCTTCCTGCCAAAAAATAAATAAATGAATAAATGAGAATTTACAACGTTTTTTGCTTCGGAGCCTGCAAAGCATTGCGGCTATGGTCAGCGGTCAATGCCAGGCTCCCGGAGACTGATCCTCCAGCCCCAGGTCCATAATGAGGTATTGGCCTTCAGTGGTGGAGCTGGAGGAAGTGTCATTGGACGATCGCGGTGATGTCATCATACGTGTGCTCCATTGGGAGCCACAACGTCAGATAGATGGGTCTTGTATCCAGGGCTGCTGGTCGAAACCAAGGGGCCACATGCAATCAACCTGAAAAGGCCCAACCCACCCCCCAAATAAACACTGCTTTAGTTATGAATGAATACAATGAGTGGTCGGTACCAATCACTCATTATGTTTATTCAGGGAAGGCAGGGACTGGTAAATATGACTTTTTTACTACGTATTTACTGGACCCTTCCCCCACTGTCCATCTTGAAGGATCCTATTGTGTGCTTGCAGCTGCCGGCAGAAAGAAAAGGAGGGAAGCCGGAAACACAGCAGGGTAGGGGGCACACAGGGGGGCCTGGGCAGCAAGGGGAAACGTATGGTGCAGAGTGAGGGTGATCAGTGCTGCAGGGGGCAATTACTGGACCCTTCCCCCACTATCCACCTTGAACGATCCTATTGTGTGCTTGCAGGTGCCTGCAGGAAGGAGAAGAGGGAAGCCGGGAACACAGTAGGGGTAGGGGGGCACACAGGGGGACCTGGGCAGCAAGGGGAAATGTATGGTGCAGAGTGAGGGTGATCAGTGCTGCAGGGGGGCAATTACTGGTCCCTTCCCCCACTGTCCACCTTGAACAATCCTATTGTGTGCTTGCAGCTGCCGGCGGGAAGGAGAGGAGGAAAGCTGGAAACACTGCAGGGGTAGGGGGGCACACAGGGGGACCTGTGCAGCAAGGGGAAATGTATGGTGCAGAGTGAGGGTGATCAGTGCTGCAGGGGGGCAATTACTGGACCTTTCCCTCACTGTCCATCTTAAAGGATCCTATTGTGTGCTTGCAGCTACAGGCAGGAAACAGAGGAGGGAAGCCGGAATAACTGCAGGGGTAGGGGGGCACACAGGGGGACCTGGGCAGCAGGGGGAAATGTATGGTGCAGAGTGAGGGTGATCAGGCGACAGGGGGGCAATAACTGGACCTTTCCCCAACTGTCCATTTGAAAGGATACTATTGTGTGCTTGCAGCTTCCGGCTGGAAGGAGAGGAGGTAAGCAGGGAACACAGCAGGGGTAGGGGGGCACACAGAGGGACCTGGGCAGCAGGGGGAAACATATGGTGCAGAGTGGGGGTGATCGGTGCAGCAGGGGGGGCAATTACTGGACCCTTCCTCCACTGTCCATTTGGAAGGATCCTATTGTATGCTTGCAGGTACAGGCAGGAAGCAGAGGTGGGAAGCCAGAAAAACTGCAGAGATAGGGGGCTCACAGGGGGACCTGGGAAGCAGGGGGGAAAGTATGGTGCAGAGTGAGGGTGATCAGTGCTGCAGGGGGGCAATTACTGGACCCTTCCCCCACTGTCCACCTTGAACGATCCTATTGTGTGCTTGCAGCTGCCGGCAGAAAGCAGAGGAGGGAAGCCGGGAACGCAGCAGGGGTAGGGGGGCACACAGGGGGACCTGGGCAGCAGGGGGATACGTATGGTGCAGAGTGAGGGTGATTGGCGCGGCAGGGGGCAATTACTGGACCCTTCCTCCACTGTTCATTTGGAAGGATCCTATTGTATGCTTGCAGCTACAGGCAGGAAGCAGAGGAGGGAAGCCGGAAACACTGCAGGTGAAGGGGGCTCACAGGGGGACCTGGGCAGCAGGGGGGAAAGTATGGTGCAGAGTGAGGGTGATCAGTGCTGCAGGGGGGCAATTACTGGACCCTTCCCCCACTGTCCACCTTGAACGATCCTATTGTGTGCTTGCAGCTTCTGGCAGGAAGGAGAGGAGGGAAGCCGGGAACGCTGCAGGGGTAGAGGGCACACAGGGGGAAATGTATGGTGCAGAGTGAGGGTGATCAGTGCTGCAGGGGGGCAATTACTGGACCTTTCCCTCACTGTCCATCTTGAAGGATACTATTGTATGCTTGCAGCTTCCGGCGGGAAGGAGAGGAGGAAAGCCGGGAACACTGCAGGGGTAGGGGGGCACACAGGGGGACCTGGGCAGCAGGGGGAAAGTATGGTGCAGGGTGGCGGTGATTGGTGCGGCACGGGGGGGATAAATTACTGAAGCTGATCCTCTGTATGGCTCTCTTTGGAGCAGGGGGGGCTCAGGCAGCAGGGTGAATCACATGTGGATAGGGAGGCTGATCGACTTTGTCTCCTCTCCCTCCTGCCGGTTTTCAGCTGCCGATCACCCTCCCTGCCCACATACTGTATGATTCACCCAGCTGCCTTGGCCCCCTTGCTGGCCTGGGCCCCATACAGGAGGGCCAGTGGGTAACCCCTTATCCACGGCCCTGCTTGTATCGTCTTCATGCACAGATCTCTGTGATTGGTTGACATGGCTGTGCAGGTGGAGCCACGCCAAATTTAAAGGGAAGCCTGCTGGATTCAGGGAAGTGTGTTGCAGTGCACTTCAAAGCATTTTGCCAAAATGGCAGCATTTTGGTGAAATCTCCCGAAAATTCTTGGAAATTAAACTCTCTAATTTCGCTCATCACTATTCAAAAGTAACAGATCATGAAGTGTCCCCCATGGGCATGGTGTAAGTTAATAATTAAGTCCGCAAAATGGTTACATCCTTTGTGACAGGTTCTCTTTAAATTTTCTTTTTCCCCCCTTCTGTCCCACAGGCTGCATCAGGAATATTTCGATGCTCCAACATGCCGAGGAGGGGCAACAAACAAGATTTTCTTAATCGGGGATTACTCGTCTTCAGCGGAGTTTTTCGTCACAATCGCTGTGTTCGCTTTCCTCTACTCGATGGGGGCTCTCCTCACCTACATATTCCTGCAGACCAAGTACCGCGAGAACAACAAAGGGCCAATGATTGTAAGTCGGCCTTTGGGGACTCCATGCAAAGCCATCAAATGGGGACTGGAGGAGAACAAAAATGGGATGGGGGGGGGGGGGGGGGGGGTTTCTTGAGCTACGTTCTGATGTTGGAAAGTCCTAGTTCGGGCAACCCAAGGCCAACATAGTCATCAGGCATGGAAGTAATTCAATTTGGGTTCTTCAAGCAGAAAATGAGAAGGTCCTGGAAAGAGGTAGACCAGTGACACTCAACAAGGTTCAATATTGGCAATCTTTATAGACCTGGAAGAGCAAGCAAAGAGTCTTTGTCGAGGAACCTCCACCATTGACGCGTTTCACCCCACAGGATCTTGCTTAGTTACAGCCTCTATAATTATGCCCGGTCCTGTGGGTGAAACGTGTCGAGTAGAAGATTCCCATGTGGAGACTCTCTGATTGCTTGTCTGGATCAATAAAGCTTGCAAGTGTTGAATCTCATAAAGTGGGCACTGTTGAATGTGTTGCAAGTGTTGAATCTCATAAAGTGGGCACTGTGGGAGGTTAGGGGTTCTTCAGGTGGTTGGAGATTCTGGGGGGGCCCAGCCCTTCAGTGGACCCGCGGCCCAGTGTACTTCATGACATCCTGTGTCATGTAGTAACCCCAGAGCACCCTAAACTAAAGTGCCGCCACTCTCCTTCTTTCCAAGATCTGTGTGGTTAGTGAGGCATAGTATGAGCCCCTTCCTGGTGTTTAGCACCTGGTGTGTTTGCACCCCATGGTCCTAGTAAAGGAGCAAGGCTGGGACATGGAAGTGTATTTATTACATATATTAATAAAGCAATTCTCCATTTATAATGGATCTTCTCTCCATTATAGTCCCACCCAACAGTGGACATGATGCCTATTACCTTTATTATTCAGCAAAGCCAGTTCAGTGTTCCTCTCTTATTCCGTTTCACTTTGTTACTCTGCCGGAGTTCATGGCTAGGCTCCAACTGTCATCCTCCTAGTCAATAGGAGTGGTCTCATTGGTTAGGGGAGCACTCCTACCTTGGTTCAGGAGACAACTGGCCAGGGAACGTTAGAAACGCTGGGAGCAGCCTGATAGCCATACTTATGTCACAGGGGTACAATATCAGTGAGATTGTTTCAGATCCAGCACCAGTCCCAACCCAATTTGGCCCTTACTAGAGCTACGGAGGCTCATTATAAATGATGGGAAGTTGAGGGGCACGGTGGACCACTATGGGAAAGTGAGGGGCGCGGTGGACCGCTATGGGAAGTTGAGGGGCACGGTGGACCTCTATGGGAAGTTGAGGGGCACAGTGAACTGCTATTGGAAGTTAAGGGGCACAGTGGACCGCTATGGGAAGTTGAGGGGCTTGGTGGACTACTATGGAAAGTCGAGGGGCATGGTGGATCGCTATGGAAAGTTGAGGGGCGCGGTGGACTGCTATAGGAAATTGAGGGGCACAGTGAACTGCTATTGGAAGTTGTGGGGCACGGTGGACCACTATGGGAAGTTGAGGGGCACGGTGGATCGCTATGGAAAGTTGAGGGGCATGGTGGACCGCTATGGGAAGTTGAGGGGCTCGTTGAACTGCTATTGGAAGTTGAGGGGCACAGTGGATCGCTTTGGAAAGTTGAAGGGAATGGTGGACCGCTATGGGAAGTTGAGGGGCATGGTGGACCACTATGGGAAGTTGAGGGGCACAGTGGACTGCTATTGGAAGTTGAAGGGCATGGTGGACCACTATGGGAAGTTGAGGGGCATGGTGAACGGCTATTGGAAGTTGAAGGGCATGGTGGACCGCTATGGAAAGTTGAGGGGCACGGTGAACTGCTATTGGAAGTTGAAGGGCATGGTGGACCACTATGGGAAGTTGAGGGGCACGGTAGACCGCTATGGTAAGGTGAGAGGCACGGTAGACCGCTATGGGAAGTTGAGGGGCACGGTAAACGGCTATTGGAAGTTGAAGGGCATGGTGGACCACTATGGGAAGTTGAGGGGCATGGTAAACGGCTATTGGAAGTTGAAGGGCATGGTGGACCACTATGGAAAGTTGAGGGGCACGGTGGACTGCTATTGGAAGTTGAAGGGCATGGTGGACCACTATGGGAAGTTGAGGGGCATGGTGAACTGCTATTGGAAGTTGAAGGGCATGGTGGACCGCTATGGAAAGTTGAGGGGCACGGTGGACTGCTATTGGAAGTTGAAGGGCATGGTGGACCACTATGGGAAGTTGAGGGGCATGGTGAACTGCTATTGGAAGTTGAAGGGCATGGTGGACCACTATGGGAAGTTGAGGGGCACGGTAGACCGCTATGGGAAGTTGAGGGGCACGGTAGACCGCGATGGGAAGTTGAGGGGCACGGTAGACCGCTATGGGAAGTTAAAGGGCACGGTAAACTGCTGTAGGAAGTTGAGGAGCACAGTGGACTGCTACGGGAAATTTAGTGGCACAATGGACCGCTATGGGAATTTGAGGGGCACGGTGGACTGCTGCTATGGGAAGTTAAGGGGCATGGTGGACCGCTATGGGAAGTTGGGTTGCATTTTGGGAGCTGGGAGGCACTGTGGGAGGTTAGGGGTTCTTCAGGTGGTTGGAGATTCTGGGGGGGCCCAGCCCTTCAGTGGACCCGCGGCCCAGTGTACTTCATTATTCCAATATACCCCAGAGCATCCTGGGTCATGTAGTAACCCCAGAGCACCCCTATAAGTCAAATGTACCCCCAAGCATCCTGTGTCATGTAGTAACTCCTGTGTGCCCCATCAGTCCAATGTACCCCAGAGCACCCTGTGTTATGTAGTGACCCCAGAGCACCCTGTGTTGTGTAGTGACCCCAGTGCACCCCCATCAGTCCAATGTACCCCAGAGCATCCTGTGTTATGTCGTGACCCCCGTGCACCCCCATCGGTCCATTGTACCCCAGAGCTTCCTGTGTTATGTAGTGACCTCAGAGCACCCTGTGTTGTGTAGTGACCCCAGTGCACCCCCATCAGTCCAATGTACCCCAGACCACCCTGTGTTATGTAGTGACCCCAGTGCACCCCCATCAGTCCAATGTACCCCAGAGCTTCCTGTGTCATGTAGTAACTCCTGTGTGCCCCTGTGAGTCCAATGTACCCCAGAGGTTCCTGTGTTATGTAGTGACCCCAGTGCATCCCCATCAGTCCAATGTACCCCAAATCATCCTGTGTTGTGTAGTGACCCCAGTGCACCCCCATCAGTCCAATGTACTCCAGACCATCCTGTGTTATGTAGTGACCCCAGTGCACCCCCATCGGTCCATTGTACCCCAGATCATCCTGTGTTATGTAGTGACCCCAGTGCACCCCCATCGGTCCATTGTACCCCAGAGCATCCTGTGTTATGTAGTGACCCCCGTGCACCCCCATCAGTCCAATGTACCCCAGACCATCCTGTGTTATGTCGTGACCCCCGTGCACCCCCATCGGTCCATTGTACCCCAGAGCATCCTGTGTTATGTAGTGACCCCCGTGCCCCCTCATCAGTCCAATGTACCCCAGAGCATCCTGTGTTATGTAGTGACCCCCGTGCACCCCCATCGGTCCAGTGTACCCCAGAGCATCCTGTGTTATGTAGTGACCCCAGTGCACCCCCATCGGTCCAGTGTACCCCAGAGCATCCTGTGTTATATAGTGACTCCCAGTGCACCCCCATCAGTCCAATGTACCCCAGACCATCCTGTGTTATGTCGTGACCCCTGTGCACCCCCATCGGTCCATTATACCCCAGAGCTTCCTGTGTTGTGTAGTGACCCCTGTGCACCCCCATCAGTCCAATGTACCCCAGAGCACCCTGTGTTGTGTAGTGACCACAGTGCACCCCCATCAGTCCAATGTACCCCAGAGCACCCTGTGTTGTGTAGTGACCCCAGTGCACCCCCATAAGTCCAGTGTACTCAAGAGGATCTTGAGTCACCTTCTGACTCCAATGCCACCCCCCTAGAGCAACCTGTGTCATCTAGTGACCCCAGTGTGCCCCGTGATTCCATCATCTCCCAGAAGAATCCCCCCTTGTGTGCCCGGTGTACCCCAGAGCCTTCTTCTCATTGTCCTGCCCTTTCTTCCCCCCGCAGGACTGCATTGTGACGGCCGTCTTTACCTTCATGTGGCTGGTCTGCTCCAGCGCATGGGCCAAGGGTTTGTCTGACATTAAGATGGCCACAGACCCCGAGCTGATCATCGAGCAGATCCCGGCCTGTGAGAACCCCGAAAACAAGTGCCAGGAAGAGCGGGATCCTGTCATGTCCGGGCTGAACACCTCTGTGGTGAGTTGGCGATTCATTCGTACCCTTGTGTATGTGTTGTATAGATACAGGGCCGGGACAAGGGGTGGGCAGGAGGGGCGGCTGCCCCTGGCGCAATGGTTTATTGCAGGGTTGGGGGGGCACCCTGACCCTAACCCTTATGGAAAGGGGGCGCAGTTGGGCATCTTTGCCCTGGGCGCTGGGTGACCTTGTCCCGTCACTGTATAGATATATGTTACATACGACATGTTTGATATCCATCTACTCCTCTTTTCTTATCGCTAGCATCGAGTAAAGAGATAGCAAACATGCCGAGCCTTATATGGAACATATATTTATATAACATATAAATATTGTTATAAAAATTGGGAATTGTATCATGTTTGTGCGCACTAAAATTTATGCGCACTTAAATTTACTGAAAAAAAAAAAAAAGATTTGATATAATATTATGAAACATAAAAATTGCAGCTACCATTATTTTATTCTATAGGGCGTGGGCATTCAGAATTTTTTTTTTGTTGGGGGGATTTCAAGTTCATTTTATTTTAAGTTAAGATATCTTTTTTTTTTTACTTTGAAAATGACAACAATATGTGATAGTGAGATATTACGTTTGCTCTCGGTGCTGAAAAACATTTGCGAAAAATGTCCGGTGATGTATTTCAACGTCTGAAAATGTCGGCGCCCTCTCTGCTTTCTTTTTTTTTTCAATGCTTTGCTGTATGAGGTTGTAGAGCCATCTTGTGGCCAATGTGTGTATTGCAGCAGTATAGCTGAATTCGTACAATGCCAGGTGAAAAAAAGCTAGCGAGGGGTGGGGGGCCAGAGCCGGGACAAGGCGTGGGCAGGAGGGGAGGCTGCCATGGGCACTGTGGTATTATGTGGGGTGGGGGGGGACCCTAGCAAGGAGGGAGGGGATTTGTGTTGGGTGGGGGAATTTGGGGGGGTGGCAGGGGTTACGAATTGTTCTAGTGGGGCAGATTTGGGGAGGTGTGCTAGGAATGCTAATTTGGGGGGATTTGTGTTGGAAGGGGGGATGGGGGAAGAGGGTTTGTGCTAAGAGGGGGGATTAGGGGGGTTTGTACCATAAAAGTAATATGCTAGAAGGTATTTTTTGGGGGGTGGGGGGGGGGCTTGTGCTAGTAGGAGTGATTGGGGGGTATTTGTGGCTAGGAGGGGAAGATTTGCTCTAGGATAAGGGTTTGGGGCAGGGGAATTTGTGCTGGAAGGGGGGGGGGGTTAGAGTGTGGAGATAGGATTGTGCTTGGAGGGGGAAGTTGAGGGGTAGAGGATTTGTGCTAGAAGTGGGAATATGTTATTTTTGATTTTTTTTTTTGAGGGGAGGGGGATTTGTGCTGGGTGGTTAGGGTGTGAGCATGCAGATTAGCGATCAATTTTTTTTGAGGGGGGTTTGCTGACACATAATGCTTATACATAATATGGGGGGGGGGCAATTTAGCATGTTTGCTCTGAGCTCTACATGACCTTGTCCCAGCACTGGTGAGGGCCAATGTACCAGGGAAGGGTGAAAGCGATCAGGCGGGGGATGTAAGGGGGAACGCTGTGGACTCTGGTGTAAAGAAGAACTCTGATGTAAGGGGGAATGCTGTGGACTCTGGTGTAAAGAAGAGCTCTGATGTAAGGGGGAACGCTGTGGACTCTGATGTACAGAAGAACTCTGATGTAAGGGGGAACGCTGTGGACTCTGATGTAAAGAAGAACTCTGATGTAAGGGGGAACGCTGTGGACTCTGATGTAAGGAAGAACTCTGATGTAAGGGGGAACGCTGTGGACTCTGATGTAAGGAAGAACTCTGATGTAAGGGGGAACGCTGTGGACTCTGGTGTAAAGAAGAACTCTGATGTAAGGGGGAAAGCTGTGGACTCTGATGTACAGAAGAACTCTGATGTAAGGGGGAACGCTGTGGACTCTGATGTACAGAAGAATTCTGATGTAAGGGGGAACGCTGTGGACTCTGGTGTAAAGAAGAACTCTGATGTAAGGGGGATCGCTGTGGACTATGGTGTAAAGAAGAACTCTGATGTAAGGGGGAACGCTGTGGACTCTGATGTAAAGAAGAACTCTGGTGTAAGGGGGAACGCTGTGGACTCTGGTGTAAAGAAGAACTCTGATGTAAGGGGGAACACTGTGGACTCTGGTGTAAAGAAGAACTCTGATGTAAGGGGGAATACTGTGGACTCTGGTGTAAAGAAGAACTCTGATGTAAGGGGGAACGCTGTGGACTCTGGTGTAAAGAAGAACTCTGATGTAAGGGGGAACGCTGTGGACTCTGGTGTAAAGAAGAACTCTGATGTAAGTTGGATCGCTGTGGACTCTGGTGTAAAGAAGAACTCTGATGTAAGGGGGAACGCTGTGGACTCTGGTGTAAAGAAGAACTCTGATGTAAGGGGGAACGCTGTGGACTCTGGTGTAAAGAAGAACTCTGATGTAAGTTGGATCGCTGGGGACTCTGGTGTAAAGAAGAACTCTGATGTAAGGGGGAAAGCTGTGGACTCTGGTGTAAAGAAGAGCGCTGATGTAAGGGGGAACGCTGTGGACTCTGATGTACAGAAGAACTCTGATGTAAGGGGGAACGCTGTGGACTATGGTGTAAAAAAAAACTCTAAGTTAAGGGGGAACACTGTGGACTCTGGTGTAAAGAAGAACTCTGATGTAAGGGGGAACTCTGTGGTCTCTGGTGTAAAGAAGAACTCTGATGTAAGGGGGAACGCTGTGGACTCTGGTGTAAAGAAGAACTCTGATGTAAGGGGGAACGCTGTGGACTCTGGTGTAAAGAAGAACTCTGATGTAAGGGGGAATGCTGTGGACTCTGGTGTAAAGAAGAACTCTGATGTAAGGGGGATCGCTGTGGACTCTGGTGTAAAGAAGAACTCTGATGTAAGGGGGATCGCTGTGGACTCTGATGTACAGAAGAACTCTGATGTAAGGGGGATCGCTGTGGACTCTGGTGTAAAGAAGAACTCTGATGTAAGGGGGAACGTAAATTGGAAATTAAATTTGAAAATTAGAAAATTCGTAAATTAGAAAATCCGAAAACCCCAAAATTCTAAAAAATCTGAAATAATAACTAACTATTAAATTATAGGTATTAAAATCTCCTTTCAAGTTATGAATTATCCAAAATAACAAATGCCGTATCTAAATGAATGGAACTTAATGTATTAATTATAAATAACAATAATAATAACTTTTTATTATTATTATTTATTATTAATTCCTTCCGTTCCATTTGTTTAGATGCGATCATTTGTTATTTCGGATAATTTGTGACTTCGGATAAATTCGTTATTTTATTTCTTCTTTTTGCATTTTCGGATTTTCGAATTTACGAATTTTTGAATTTACAAATTTTTAAATTTTTAAATTTACAAATTTTCGAATTTACGAATTTTTGAATTTACTAATTTTTAAATTTTTAAATTTACACATTTTTAAATTTTTAAATTTTAAATTTACAAATTTTTAAATTTTTAAATTTACAAATTTTTAAATTTTAAAATTTACAAATTTTTGAATTTACGAATTTTGGAATTTTGGAATTTTACGAATTTGCGATCATAACGAATGACCCGAAAAAGGAAACCCCCCCCCCCCCCCCAAAAAAAACGAATAAAACCAAAAATAATGAATTTTTGGGAAGTGCACCCCCCCCCCCCCCCTCCAGGGACCCGGAGACCAAAACCGGCGGCGGTGCCAGGTTACCATAGAGCTGGCTGTGGATATGATGGTCCCCGGGCCATCTCTATGATCCTGGGAGGCCCGGAAGCGACATCAACATGCCACTTCTGGCTCCAGCAGATGTAAACGCTGCCGTTTTTTTCCCCCTGGAAAGCAGAAATCAATATATATATATATTTTATCTCATGCTTTCCGGGGTAGAGGAGAGATTTGGGGTCTCATTGATTCCAGATGTCTCCATAAAGAGGACCTGTCGTCGTGCCTTATTCCTATTCCTAGATTGTAAGCTCTAAGGAGCAGAGCCGTCTGATTCCTCCTGTATTGTAACTGTACTGTCTGTCCTCATGTTGTAAAATGCAAACTGTTGGCGCTATATAAATCCTGTATAATAATAAAAATAAAAGACATGTGCACAACAAAAAAAATATGTTTATTTTCGTTTCGTTTTTTTTGTTTCCGTTGATTCGTAACGATTCGTAAATTCAGAAGTCGTCGGTGTTCGTATTCGTAACGATTCGTATTTTCGTAAGAGTTATTTTTTCGTTGATTCGTTTTTCCGTTAGTTTAATTTTCGTTTATTCGAAATTCGGACGCATTCGTATTTATTCGTACTTTCGTAACATTCGTAGATTCGTAATCGGAGCATAATTCATAATGTTATGTAATGTGTATGCTATTATTACATTTTAAGAGACACGGAAAATTACGAATCGAAAAAAAAAAAGTTACGAATGTACGAATTTTTTCGTTCAATCCATTCGAAGCACGTTAAGCAGCGCCATTGTAAGAGACACGGAAAATTACGAATCGAAAAAAAAAAAAAAAAGTTACAAATTTTTTCCTTCAATCCATTCGAAGCACGTTAAGCAACGCCATTGTAAGAGACACAGAAAATTACGAATCGAAAAAAAAAAGTTACGAATGTACGAATTTTTTCGTTCAATCCATTCGAAGCACGTTAAGCAGCGCCATTGTAAGAGACACGGAAAATTACGAATCGAAAAAAAAAAAAAGTTACGAATGTACGAATTTTTTCGTTCAATCTATTCGAGGCACGTTAAGCAGCGCCATTGTAAGAGACACGGAAAATTACGAATCGCAAAAAAAAAAATAAAAGTTACGAATGTACGAATTTTTTCGTTCAATCCATTCGAAGCACGTTAAGCAGCGCCATTGTAAGGGACACGGAAAATTACCAATTCATCAAAAAAAGTTACGAATGTACGAATTTTTCGTTCAATCCATTCGAAGCGCGTTAAGCAGCGCCATTGTAAGAGACATGGAAAATTACGAATCGAAAAAAAAAAATTTCGAATGTACGAATTTTTTCGTTCAATCCATTCGAAGCACGTTAAGCAGCGCCATTGTAAGGGACACGGAAAATTACCAATTCAACAAAAAAAAAAAGTTACAAATGTACGAATTTTTTCGTTCATTTTGATTTTCGTTGTTCCTGTTTTCGTTTTTCGGATTTTCTTCTTTCGTAGATTCGTTGTTTCTAATTTGTTTTTTTTCGGATTTTCGTTGTTTTTTCGGATTCGTTCGATTCGAACGATTCGTTATTCGTTAAAAAAATTTTTTTTTTAACAAAAACTTTTTATTTTATGTTTCAAAAAACAAACAAACATTATCAGGTGTCAAAGAGACTTACAGACAGTCATCCACATGGAAGAACAAAATCAAATTCGTTAAAATTTTTAGCGAATCGTTCGTTCATTCGTACGATAACGAATGAACGAATATAACGAAAAAAAAAAAAGAAAAACGAAAAAAAAAACGAAAACGAATTGCACATGTCTAAAAAATAACAATAATAATAGTAAAGGGTATGGAGGAACGGGATTATTGCGGTGATTGTAACAAATGGTACATAACAAATTAAATAATAAAAAAATATAATATCTTTATTATTCTTTATTGGTTTCCTTATTGGTACAAAAAAAAAAAAGAAAAAGAAAGAGCAAGGAAAAATTTGAACAATTATAATCAATGTAGAGCATATACATAATACATGTGTTGGGTTGCTGGTGTCCCAAAGGAGAAAGGTGGTCACAAAGAGGTGGTGAATCCCAACATGTTTCACCAATGATGGCTTCCTCAGGGGATAATGTGGGACCACCACAAAAAATCCAGCTCTAAACCTTTGTCATGAGTACAAAAGTCCAATATTTATATAGGTCCCAGCCCCGATCCTCCTGTAGGTGGCAGTATAACCCAACAGGCTCTGAATTCCTCCCTCTATGAACTCCATGAAATAGATTTTTTTTAATAAAAAAATATAATATTTTTATTATTTTTTATTGGTTTCCTTATTGGTACAAAAAAAAGAAAAAGAAAGAGCAAGGAAAAATGTTAACAATTATAATCAATGTAGAGCATATACATAATACATGTGTTGGGTTGCTGGTGTCCCCAAAGGAGAAAGGTGGTCACAAATAGGTGTTGAATCCCAACATGTTTCACCAATGATGGCTTCCTCAGGGGATAATGTGGGACCACCACAAAAAATCCAGCTCTAAACCTTTGTCATGAGTACAAAAGTCCAATATTTATATAGGTCCCAGCCCCGATCCTTCTGTAGGTGGCAGTATAACCCAACAGGCTCTGAATTCCTCCCTCTATGAACTCCATGAAATAGATTTTTTTTAATAAAAAAATATAATATTTTTATTATTTTTTATTGGTTTCCTTATTGGTACAAAAAAAAGAAAAAGAAAGAGCAAGGAAAAATGTTAACAATTATAATCAATGTAGAGCATATACATAATACATGTGTTGGGTTGCTGGTGTCCCCAAAGGAGAAAGGTGGTCACAAATAGGTGTTGAATCCCAACATGTTTCACCAATGATGGCTTCCTCAGGGGATAATGTGGGACCACCACAAAAAATCCAGCTCTAAACCTTTGTCATGAGTACAAAAGTCCAATATTTATATAGGTCCCAGCCCCGATCCTTCTGTAGGTGGCAGTATAACCCAACAGGCTCTGAATTCCTCCCTCTATGAACTCCATGAAATTGATTTTTTTTAATAAAAAAATATAATATTTTTATTATTTTTTATTGGTTTCCTTATTGGTACAAAAAAAAGAAAAAGAAAGAGCAAGGAAAAATGTTAACAATTATAATCAATGTAGAGCATATACATAATACATGTGTTGGGTTGCTGGTGTCCCCAAAGGAGAAAGGTGGTCACAAATAGGTGTTGAATCCCAACATGTTTCACCAATGATGGCTTCCTCAGGGGATAATGTGGGACCACCACAATAAAATCCAGCTCTAAACCTTTGTCATGAGTACAAAAGTCCAATATTTATATAGGTCCCAACCCCGATCCTCCTGTAGGTGGCAGTATAACCCAACAGGCTCTGAATTCCTCCCTCTATGAACTCCATGAAATAGATTTTTTTTAATAAAAAAATATAATATCCTTATTATTCTTTATTGGTTTCCTTATTGGTACAAGAAAAAGAAAAAGAAAGAGCAAGGAAAAATTTGAACAATTATAATCAATGTAGAGCATATACATAATACATGTGTTGGGTTGCTGGTGTCCCCAAAGGAGAAAGGTGGTCACAAATAGGTGTTGAATCCCAACATGTTTCACCAATGATGGCTTCCTCAGGGGATAATGTGGGACCACCACAATAAAATCCAGCTCTAAACCTTTGTCACGAGTACAAAAGTCCAATATTTATATAGGTCCCAGCCCCGATCCTCCTGTAGGTGGCAGTATAACCCAACAGGCTCTGAATTCCTCCCTCTATGAACTCCATGAAATTGTTTTTTTTTTAATAAAAAAATATAATATCCTTATTATTCTTTATTGGTTTCCTTATTGGTACAAAAAAAAGAAAAAGAAAGAGCAAGGAAAAATTTGAACAATTATAATCAATGTAGAGCATATACATAATACATGTGTTGGGTTGCTGGTGTCCCAAAGGAGAAAGGTGGTCACAAATAGGTGTTGAATCCCAACATGTTTCACCAATGATGGCTTCCTCAGGGGATAATGTGGGACCACCACAATAAAATCCAGCTCTAAACCTTTGTCATGAGTACAAAAGTCCAATATTTATATAGGTCCCAACCCCGATCCTCCTGTAGGTGGCAGTATAACCCAACAGGCTCTGAATTCCTCCCTCTATGAACTCCATGATTTTGATTTTGTGCACAATATTTATATAGGCCCCATATTTCTAGGTATGTTTGGTATGTAGCTGTAGATTGTTAGTGCTGGTTGGTCAAATTATTCCGTTACCAGATTTTTTCCTATAGATTTTGGATGTTGAGTCCCAAGTTGGCTCAGCCATACAATTACGTGATAACGCAAATTTTTTTTACAATTCCTCCCTCCAGGCCTTCGGCTTCCTGAACTGCATAATCTGGCTGGGAAACATCTGGTTTGTGTTTAAAGAGACGGGATGGACAGCTCCATTCATGAAGTACCCACCACCAGCCCAGGAGAAGCATCCAGCTCCCGATTCCTATGGGCAGGGCCAGGTCCAGGGCCAGGGCCAGGTCCAGGGTTATGGTCAGCAGGACTCATACGCACAGCAACCAGGAGGTTACCAGCCCGACTACTATGGCCAGCAGCCTGAATACAACCAACAGGGGTACAGCCAAGGCGGCTATGCCCAGCAAGGTGTCCCAACCTCGTTCTCCAACCAGATGTGAGCTGGTGAGTGCCTGCAGGGTAAGCTACGTAGACCAGCACCGGCCTACACTGTGCCGTGAAAGACCACATTGTCATACATGGTCCATGGGGAAGGGACACGTCCTGGGCACACACAAAACTAAAGCCAGTTAGAAATTAATGTCACAAGACGAGGACTGATGTTGGCCTAGGTCAGTGGTCTCCAAACTGCAGCCCTTTGCTTGCCTTTATCCGGCCCATGGGGCATTATTCCACCACTGACACCAACGATGGGGCATTATTCCACCACTGACACCAATGATGGGGCATTATTCCACCACTGACACCAATGATGGGGTATTATTCCACCACTGACACCAACGATAGGGCACCATTCCTCCTATTGACACCTACGATGGGGCACAAATACTTCCACTGAAACCAAGGTTGGAGGCACTATTCCTCCAACTGACACCAAAAATGGGACACTGTTCCTCCTATTGACACCAAAGGTGGGGAATCATTCCTTCCATTGACACCAATGATGGGCCACTATTCCTCCCACTGACACCAACAATGGGGCATATTTCCTTCCATTGACACCAACGATGGGGCACAATTCCTTCCAATGAAACCATCAATGGGGCAAAATTCCTCTCAATGACACCAACAATAGGGCACAATTCCTACCACTAACACCACCAATGGTGTACTATTCTTCCCACTGATCACAGCAAAAGGGCACAATTCCTTCCATTGACACCAACAATGGGGCACTATTCCTCCCATTGACACCAACAATGGGTCACTATTCCTCCCATTGACACCAATGGTGGGGAATAATTCCATCCATCGATACCAACAATGGGGCACTATTTCTCCACTGACACCAACAATGGGGCACTATTTCTCCCACTGACACCAGCAATGGGGCACTATTCCTCCCACTGACACCATCAAAAGGGCACTATTCCTCCCATTGACACCATCAAAAGGGCACTATTCCTCCCATTGACACCAACAATGGGCACTATTCCTCCCATTGACACCATCAAAATGGCACAATTCCTCCCATTGACACCAATGGGGCACTATTCCTCCTACTGGCACCAACAATAGGGCACTATTCCTCCCATTGACACCATCAAAAGGGCACAATTCCTCCCATTGACACCAATGGGGCACTATTCCTCCTACTGGCACCAACAATAGGGCACTATTCCTCCCATTGACACCATCAAAAGGGCACAATTCCTTCCATTGACACCAATGGGGCACTATTCCTCCTACTGGCACCAACAATAGGGCACTATTCCTCCCATTGACACCATCAAAAGGGCACAATTCCTTCCATTGACACCAATGGGGCACTATTCCTCCTACTGGCACCAACAATAGGGCACTATTCCTCCCATTGACACCAACAATAAGGCACAATTCCTTCCATTGACACCAATGGGGCCCTATTCCTCCTACTGGCACCAACGAAAGGGCACAATTCCACCCACTGACACCAACGATGGGGCAGAACTCTTTTCACTGACACCAAAGATAGGGCATTGTTTTACTCCCACTGAACATCGGGACATTTTCTACTCCCACCGGCCACAGTTTGGCCCCCCTAAAGTCTTAAGGACAGTAAACTGTCTCCTTGTTTAGAAAGTTTGGAGACCCCTGACTCCGATCTCTGGTGTCCAACCTGCAGCCCAAGAGCCACATGTGCTCTGGCGCGATCTGTCACCCGCTGTGTCCACCTGACGACAGATCACTGTACGGGTACCATGTGATCGCTGTGGCCAATCACCGCAGATCTCATGACAATTGTACGTAATGAAAGGCTTTGGTTCATGCCATCCACTGTCTACTATTGTGATGAGCTCTGTGATGGGTCACAGTGATCACATGGTACAGACAGGGCCAATCACAGCTAATCACAATAGTAAACACTGAATGAGTAAAAATGGTTGCTTAGAACTGTAAAATTCAGTTATAAGCAATCATAGTGTGTAAAAAAAAAAAATCCTGATCACCTTCCCAGAGTAGTACAGTGTTACTATGGTTACCCTGTTTTGCTCTGGTCACTCTATGAAAAAAAAAAATTGTAAAAAAAAAAGTAATAATAAAAAATAAAATAAAAAACAATGTAATAAAAAAAAAAATATTATTATTTTATTTTACATATTTTTACCAGTCAGTGTCCCTGATCACCGCCACACCAGTTATATGAAAACGCTGTGCTGCCTTATAATTATTATTATATAAAAATATATCAGGTTTTATGGGACATCTAGTTGCCATAATGTGGTCGTTTTCAGCAAAACCTCAATCAAGGAAAATACCGCATTATGGCCACTAGATGGAGCAGATGCATTCACAAAGCCGCCATGAATACTTTCCATAATGTTTCTAATATGTGCATTTCCTGCGATCGTCAGCTCCATCTAGTGGCCATAATGCGGTAATTATCTGAAATATCACCATCAGGGGGAAATACTGCATTATGGCCACTAGATGGAGCTGATAGAAAATACACATATTGTGGGTATTAGTTTCAACGAATGTGTGATGTTGGGGCATTCTATACATTTTCTACAAATGTTCTGCAACTTTCTAAACATTTTCCACAAGATTTCTATAAGGCAATGCTAAAAAAAAAAAAAAAAATGAACAAAACATTTTTTTTTTTTTTTTATTTTGGTTGAACTGGATGGACTTGTGTCTTTTTTCTAACTAACTATGTAACTATATAAAAAAAAGTTAGTATACAAAAGATTTAAAAAAAGGCCCAAAAGTACAAGCTAAGGGGAGGAGTTAACGAGGGCGAATCAGGGTTAACTAAGGGGTTAAATGGTAACTGATAACCAAGTAAAATGTAACAATATGAGTAAAATGTATTTAGTAATTGAAAAGTGTTACACTCTGTATTAACATAGAAGTAAATATCGGGACCTTGGTTGTCAGACTGACAGCTGGCACTCCTGCTGGAGCGGGCACGTTGGGTTGGGGGGCCAATGGGTACACCTCATCTTTGGGCACATTGATGGTAATATTAGCTCAAGTTAGAAAAATGAATACTTATTTTGTGATTCTTTTGCAGACTGTGTACCTTACTTTTTTCTCTTTCTCTCCCACTTCCCTTCCCTTCCACATCTCTCCCTTTCTATTGTATCCATCACTACCTGATACCCGTGCTTTTAATTTGTTCCATCTGCCTTTTCTACTCATTTGCCCTCCTTCTCCACATACCCTTATTAAATCCTCTGTGTCCATATTGCCTCATCAACTTTCCACCCTTCTCTGCCCTTCTTCGCCCAACATGTCCACCCTTCTCTTCCACTCTTCACCCAACATGTCCACCCTTCTCTTCCACTCTTCACCCAACATGTCCACCCTTCTATTCCATTCTTCACCCAACATGTCCACCCTTCTCTTCCACTCTTTACCCAACATGTCCACCCTTCTCTTCCACTCTTTACCCAACATGTCCACCCTTCTCTTCCACTCTTTACCCAACATGTCCACCCTTCTCTTCCACTCTTCACCCAACATGTCCACCCTTCTCTTCCACTCTTCACCCAACATGTCCACCCTTCTCTTCCACTCTTCACCCAACATGTCCACCCTTCTCTTCCACTCTTCACCCAACATGTCCACCCTTCTCTTCCACTCTTCACCCAACATGTCCACCCTTCTCTTCCACTCTTCACCCAACATGTCCACCCTTCTCTTCCACTCTTCACCCAACATGTCCACCCTTCTCTTCCACTCTTCACCCAACATGTCCACCCTTCTCTTCCACTCTTTACCCAACATGTCCACCCTTCTCTTCCACTCTTCACCCAACATGTCCGCCCTTCTCTTCCACTCTTTACCCAACATATCCACCCTTCTCTTCTACTCTTTACCCAACATGTCCACCCTTCTCTTCCACTCCCCACCCTTCTCTTCCACTCCTCACCCAACATGTCCACCCTTCTCTTCCACTCTTCACCCAACATGTCCACCCTTCTCTTCCACTCTTCACCCAACATGTCTACCCTTCTCTTCCACTCTTCATCAAAAATGTCCACCCTTTTCTTCCACACTCCACCCAACATGTCCACCCTTCTCTGCCACTCTTCATCAAAAATGTCCACCCTTCTCTGCCACTCTTTACCCAACATGTCCACCCTTCTCTTCCACTCTTTACCCAACATGTCCACCCTTCTCTTCCACTCTTCACCCAACATGTCCACCCTTCTCTTCCACTCTTCATTAAAAATGTCCACCCTTCTCTTCCACACTCCACCCAACATGTCCACCCTTCTCTGCCACTCTTCATCAAAAATGTCCACCCTTCTCTTCCACACTCCACCCAACATGTCCACCCTGCCACTCTTCACCCAACATATCTACCCTTCTCTGTCCCTCATCACCCAACATGTCTATTCCATTCAAACTACCTTTCTTCCTACCTGCCTCCTCCCCACCCAACGACATATGATCTCACCTTCACCACCTCCAACATGTCCACCCTTCTCTTCCACTCTTCACCCAAAATGTCCACCCTTCTCCTCCAATCTTCACACAACATGTTTACTCTTCTCTTCCACTCTTCATCCAAACATATCCACCCTTCTCTTCCACTTTTTACCCAACATGTCCACCCTTCTCTTCCACTCTTTACCCAACATGTCCACCCTTCTCTTCCACTCTTCTCTTCCACACTCCACCCAACATGTCCACCCTTCTCTTCCACTCCTTACCCAACATGCCACTCTTCAACCAACATGTCCACCTTTCTCTTCCACTCTTTCCCTCATCACCCAACATGTCTATTACATTCAAACCTTCCTCTCTCACCCCACCCAAACCACACTATATATACCCCACCCAAACTACATATATAATCTCACCCCCCCCCCCCACCCTTCTCTTCCACTCTTCACCCAACATATCCACCCTTCTCTGTCCCTCATCACTCAACATGTCTATTCCATTCAAACTTTTCATCATACCTGCCTCCTCCCCACCCAACTACATATGATCTCACCTTTACCCACCTCCACCACCCTTCTCTTCCACTCTTAACCCAACATGTCCACCCTTCTCTTCCACTCTTCACTTCCAACCAAACTTTTCATCATACCTGCCTCCTCCCCACCCAACTACATATGATCTCACCTTTACCCCCCTCCGCCACCCTTCTCTTCCACTCTTCACCCAACATATATACTCTCCTGCACTTTTTCTTTTCTCTTCACCTTAACTGTCTATTTATCCGCCCACCTGCCATCCTTCTACCGTCTTCTGTTGCTCTTCAATCCACCGACTTCCCTAAAATGTCTACTTTCTGTGTCCATCATCACGTGCCCACCTTCCTCCCTCTTGGCTTCCCATCTTTACTCCTCTACCCCTTCTGTTTCCCTCCTAAAATTCCATTCCTGACTCTTTGAACCCTTATCACCAAACCTTCTCCTCCCTGATCCCATTTCAACTCTCTTACGCCTTTATGCTCAATATATAAACTTGGTCGTCTACCCCTCTTGCAAAACTCCTCCATCCCTGCATACTGTGCTCCACCAAATCCTCGTCATGGAAACCCCTTTTCTGATGTTCTCTACAAATCTTCTCTTTGTTGGTCCTTCTGAACTTTCCTCATTCCTCTGCCATGGCACCCACCAACCATCCTTCATATCCATCACTAAATACTTCCATGCTGTGGCTTCTTTCCTGCGCCTCATGCCCTGTTCATCTGCCCACCTTTGCTCCATCATTGCCCTTTATTTCCTCTTTTTTTTTTTGCCTCCTTCTTGGGCCCCCCTCTCTTACTTGCAGGCTTCTCCGCGACTGATCATTGAGGTCAAGCTTCAGGTTGTGATGTTCTGATGTGCAGTGCTGCAGCCCGGCTGCCAGAGTGAATATAAATGGGAGAATGTTGTGTCTGTGATGTTTATATAATATATAATATAATATATATATAAATATATTTAATGATATCTATCTGTACCAAAACACAGGAAAATTTCCATCTCATTCTACCAGAGACTGTCTTCCTGCAGAGCATCGCTGTGTACCCCTTTTCCTTCTCTTTTCCGGAGCCCTGCAGAGCATCGCTGTGTACCCCCTCCCTTCTCCCCCGTCTAGAGCTCACAGAGCATTGCCGTGCACCTCCTCCCCCACCGTCCAGAGCCCCGCAGAGCATTGCCGTGTGAGCCGTTTTCTCCGCCGGTTCCGTAGATCGCCGCCATCAATCTCTTTCCCTGGCAGATGCGTTAAGGCTGCAGTGCTTCACGATGCCACCCCCTCACCCCCTCTGCCAGCACAACTCAGTATTGGGCTATTACCGAACGTAACGTCGAATCCTTGGACTCTTCTGGCAGGGAAATTGATTCTGGCAGAGCATTTATTACAAGGCACAGTTTTTAAGCTTCTGGTTAGTTTTAGATTTCCTTTAGCAATCTGTGACGTTTGCACATTGCAATGCATTTGTAACCCCCCCCCCATCCTCTGCACAATAAAAGGGATTGATGATGCTGAATGTAATTATTATAGAAGGATGCCGGACTGCCCATGTGCATTATGGGTAAGATGGGACGGTAACGCAGCCGACGTTAAAGAGTTAGGCCATCTCTGGTGACGATTGGACGAGGGACCGGATTTTACGATAAAATATCGAGGGTAATCCCTTCCCTGTGCACTTTGGGTACTAAAGACCCCCCTCTATGCCCACAGCCGACGTCATTACTGCCCGCTTCTGATGTACATCCCCTTCCGAGTTACCCATGCCTGGTTACCCCCCTTTGTGCTGTATATTGTATTTGTGACACTGAAGTTGCGTGTTGTAATCCTGAATGGAAATAAAGACAGACTGGAACCAACCGTGTCTCTCGTTTCTTCATAAATCTGGGGCTTTCCAGGGCTTTGTGTAAAGCCCGATTGACCTTCAGTTTAAGTCGGATAAATACAGGTGCATCTCAAAAATCTGAATATCATCCAAAAGTTAATTCATTTCAGTAATTTAAATTCAAAAAGTGAAACTCGTATATTTTATATAGATGCGTTACACACAGAGTGATATATTGCAAGCATTTCTTTCTGTTAATTTTGAGGATTATGGCTTACAGCGAGTGACAACCCCAAATTCAGTATTTCAGAAAATTAAAACTAATACAGAAACGTTGGCTTAGTGAAAAGTCTGTCCATGTACAGTATAGTACGCACTCAATACTTGGTCGGGGCTCCTTTTGCATGAATTACGGCATCAAAGTGGCGTGGCATGGAGGAGATCAGCCTAGGGCACTTCTGAGGTGTTATGGAAGCCCAGGTTGCTTTGATAGCCGCCTTCAGCTCATCTGCATTGTTGGGTCTGGTGTCTCTCATCTTCCTCTTTACAATACCCCACAGATTCTCTATGGGGTTTAGGTCTGCTGTGTTTGCTGGCCAATCAAGCACAGCGATACCATGATCATTAACCCGGGTATTGGAAGTTTTGGCAGTGAGGGCAGGTGCCAAGTCCTGCTGGAAAATGAAATCAGCATCTCCATAAATGTTATGCTTTGCGTCTATCTAGCAAGATTACTCTGTGGTATAACAAGGAAGCTGAGACTTCTGCAGTGTATAGATGTGCTTTTTACTATGCAAAGCTGCTGTACAAAAACTATTACAATCTTAGGAATACATTACAAGACTGACAGATATCTATAACAAGCAAAATGCCTAGAAAATAGAACAGCCTAAAGTCTAACAGTACAAATACATTTAAAGGGTTACTTAACTTCTGTTACTGTATGTTCATGATCTCCATTGCCAATATTTCTTCTTGGAGACCAGGTTCTGTCCTTCTATCATGAGTGGCTTCTGGTCTTCAAAGCATGATGATGTGTCCTGATGTTACAGCATCCTGTGTGTGTCTCTACTCATCCATTTTATTTGTCCCAGTTTGTTGACCAAAGTTAATGTTTATAGACTTGTTTCCATAACAACCGACTAACAGTCATTCTTTTCAGGTTGAGAGACCCTCTAAACCTGTTTACTGTAGCTGACGACTGTTGCTAGCTACTAGACATGTGCACAACAAAAAAAATCGTTTATTTTCGTTTTGTTTCTTTCGTTTTTTTGGTTTCGTTTTTTTCGTTTCCGTTGATTCGTAACTATTCGTACATTCGTAAGTCGTCGGTGTTCGGATTCGTAACGATTCGTACATTCGTAAGTCGTCGGTGTTCGTATTCGTAACGATTCGTACATTCGTAAGTCGTCGGTGTTCGGATTCGTAACGATTCGTACATTCGTAAGTCGTCGGTGTTCGTATTCGTAACGATTCGTACATTCGTAAGAGTTATTTTTTCGTTGATTCGTTTTTTAGTTAGTTTAATTTTCGGACGCATTCGTATTTATTCGTACATTCGTAACATTCGTAGATTCGTAATCGGAGCATAGTTCATAATTTTATGTAATGTGTATGCTATTATTACATTTTAATAATTTACGAATCGAAAAAAAAAGTTACGAATCGAAAAAAAAAAGTTACGAATCGAAAAAAAAAGTTACGAATGTACGAATTTTTTTGTTCAATAGAGACACAGAAAATTAAAAATCGAGAAAAAAATAAAAAAAAAATTACGAATCGAAAAAAAAAGTTACGAATCGAAAAATAAAGTTACGAATGTACGAATTTTTTTGTTCAATAGACACGGAAAATTACGAATCGAAAAAAATAAAAAAGTTACGAATCGAAAAAAAAGTTACGAATCGAAAAAAGTTACGAATGTACGAATTTTTTTGTTCAATAGAGACACAGAAAATTACAAATCGAAAAAAATAAAAAAGTTACGAATCGAAAAAAAAGTTACGAATCGAAAAAAAGTTACGAATCGAAAAAAGTTACGAATGTACGAATTTTTTTGTTCAATAGAGACACAGAAAATTACAAATCGAAAAAAAAAAATAAAAAATAAATTACGAATCGAAAAAAAAAGTTACGAATCGAAAAAAAAAAGTTACGAATGTACGAATTTTTTTTGTTCAATAGACACGGAAAATTACAAATCGAAAAAAATAAAAAAGTTACGAATCGAAAAAAAAAAAGTTACGAATGTACGAATTTTTTTTGTTCAATCCATTCGAAGCACGTTTAGCAGCACCATTGTAAGGGACACGGAAAAATTACCAATTCAACAACAAAAAAAAAAGTTACGAATGTACGAATTTTTTTTCGTTCGTTTTCGTTTTTTTTCGGATTTTCTTTATTAGTACATTCGTTGTTTCTAATTATTTTTTTCGGATTTTCGTTGTTTTTTCGGATTCGTTCGATTCGAATGATTCGTTAATCGGATTCGTACGATTCGAACGATTCGTTGCGATTCGTTATTCGGATTCGTACGTTTCAAATGATTCGTTCATTCGTACGAAAACGAACGAACGAAAATAACGAAAAAAAAACGAAAAACGAAAAAAAAAGAAACGAATTGCACATGTCTACTAGCTACCCATTGTCTCCTCAAACGAATCCTGTCATCAATATAACAGTCATTCTTTTCAGTCTGAGAGACACTCTCAGCCTGTTTACTGTAGCTGACGAGACAATAGCCTCTTCAAACTGTCAATTTGAATACCAGAATGTTATCTAACACCATTGTATGAAAACAGCATTTGTTTGAGAATTCTACTCAAACCAGAGACTTGTTTGTAATCTGATCAACTAAACTTGTAATATTCTCCCATGTAATGTTATGTCTGATGTTAAAAAAAATCATATTTTAACAACGCAACACAATAAAGCTGGTCAGCAGAGGGAAGCATGAAGTGCTCTACAATTTTCTGTTAGAGGGCGGCTGTCCCGAGGGTCACGTACCTGATGTGAGACCGAAGTAGTGGGGAGGCCACCCTTGCACCTCGGGTCATTGAAGCCTCTGGAGATGGAGACAGAGACTTGGTGGACACTGAGTGACAGGGGTGCGGAGCACCGTGCAAGCCTTAGTCCGAGATCCGAGCCGAGGTCAAGTCTAGTTGGGCAAAGAAGCATAAAAGGGTTATTTCAAAGAAGAATGGTCGAGATCCAAGCCGGGGGTTGGTTCCAATCTGGCAGCTGAGTACAAAAGGGGCAAAGAAGTAGAATGGTTAAGGCACAAATCCGAGGTCAATAGCAAGCAGCAATCAAGAGTAGTCAAATAGGTTTCCAGGTCACAACAAGTCCAGACAGATCACACACGAGCACAGGAACAAGGGGGGGGGGGACTGAAGATAATCCAGCAATTTGGCAGTGTCTGGGCTGGGCTTACATAGGGAAGTTTGAGGTCACTTCCTGTGCGCCTCCTGGGGATTTTCCCGCCTTTTTCCATCAGGTTGATGTAATTTCCTGTGCGCTTCCTGGGTATTTTCCAGCCTTTTTCCATCAGGTTGAGGTCACTTCCTCTGCACGTCCTGGGCACTTTTCCATCAAGTCTTCTGCGCAAGTGCGGGTATGGGCCCTGAGGGGTCTTTGGCGCATGCTCAGTTGGCGCAGATTTCCTCTTTTGGCAACGTGCCATTGGTGCATGCGTAGTAAGCCCTGGACTCTTACAGCGGCGCTGACTTTGGACTTGATGGACCAACACCAGCAGATGAAACGGCTCCCCAAATCATCACTGACTGTGGAACCTTCACACTGGACCCTGTGCAACTTGGATTCTGTGCCTCGCCACTCCTCCTCCAGACTCTGGGACCTTGATTTCCAAATGAAATGCAAAATTTACTTTCATCCGAAAAGAGGACTTTGGACCACAGAGCAACAGTCCAGTCCTTTTTCTCCTTAGCCCAGGTAAGATGCTTCTGACGTTGTCTCTGGTTCAGGAGTGGCTTGGCACAAGGAATATGTGACAGTTGTAGCCCATGTTCTGGATACGTCTGTGTGTGGTGGCTCTTGAAGCACTGACACCAGCCGTAGTTCACTCCTTGTGAATTCCCCCCCCCCCCCCAAATTCTTGAATGGCCTTTGCTTCACAATCCTCTCGAGGCTGCGGTTATCCCTGTTGCTTGTGCTCCTTTTTCTACCACACTTTATGCTTCCACACAACTTTCCATTAATATGCTTGGATACAGCACTCTGTGAACAGCCAGCTTCTTTAGCAATGACCTTTTGTGACTTACCCTCCTTGTGGAGGGTGTCAATGACTGTCTTGTGGACAACTGTCAAGTCAACAGTCTTCTCCATGATTGTGTAACCTACTGAACCAGTCTAATGCCCCGTACACACGGTCGGAAATTCCGACCACAAAATCCGTCGGATTTTTTCCGACGGATTTTGTCCCGACACTGGTGTTGCATACACACGGTCGGACAAAGTTGTCGGAAAATCTGATCATTCTGAACGTGCGTGGTGACATTCGTTGCGTACGATGGAACTATGTAGAGGCTATTAGCCAATAGCTTTGGTCTTGTAATTTGATCTGAGCATGCGTAGCACTTTGTCCGTCGGAATTCGCTACACACGATCGGAAAAAGTCAGATCGGACTTTGTTGTCGGAAAATTTGAGAGCAGGAGATAAAACTTTGTCCGTCGAAAATCCGACGGAAAAAGTCCGATGGAGCCTACACACGGTCGGAATTTCCGACAACATTGTCCGATAGGACATTTTCCGTCGGAAAATCCGACCGTGTGTACGGGGCATAAGAGAATATTTAAAGACTCAGGAAACCTTTACAGGTGTTTTGAGTTAATTAGCTGATTAGAGCATGACCCCATGAGTCTACAATATAAACATTTTTCAAATATACAAATTTTCGGAGATACAGAATTTTAGGTTCTCACTAGCTGTAAGCCAAAATCCTCCAAATTAACCACTTCACCCGACATCTCATACCTGTGCTTCATTTTGTTGAAGTGGTTGTACCGGGGTGATGTCTGCAGCCAGAGGCATCACCCCAGTACCGTTTTTTAGAGGTGGCAGTCAGATTTCTTATGATTAGGGATGGGCCGAACACCCCCTGGTTCAGTTAGCACCAGAACATGCGAGCAGGCAAAGAATTTGTGCGAACATGTGAACCCTATTGAATTCTATGGGACACGAACATAAAAAATCAAAAGTGCTAATTTTAAAGGCTTATATGCAAGTTATGTCGTGGAAATTCCACTATACTCTTGCGCTATTAAGCGCCCTTTCAGCCTTTTGGTATAATGCATCTCAATCAACCCTTGTCTCCCGCATTTCCCCAAGTCAACAGACATAGTCACCGTCCTCTTACATCCTCAGCTCCATCGCACAACTAACTGCCCTCAGGAGCACAGGCACCTTTTATTCATCGGCAACAAAAGGAAATGACAAACAGGAAGTCATGGCCCCAACAGCCAATCGCTTCCTCCATGCAAAATGACATCACAGGAAATGACTACACAGGAAATGACTACACAGGAAATGACTACACTAAAGGGGAGGGCATCCACCATCTTGGTCAGCATGGAGCCCACTCAATACTGCTCAGAGTAACCAGTATCTAGTGAGATCATTCTACTTGTTCTTACAGGCTTGAGAAGATCTGCGGGGACATTGCTACTATTGTTGTCAATATACGGTACAAGTACATTAACAAGGCAGATATCAATTTCCTCTTGTTAAAGCAGATATGTATCCGAAAGGGATAGCGTAGCCACAAAACAGATATAATAATATGTTTCTCTTGTTATGCGGACTTTGCTAATGTGCATAGACATTTGAAGGTAAGAAGACCAGCGCATTGCGATTGATGCTTACAAACCGGCAAACGCCCACACACACACACACACAGAGAACACGTCTCCAAGCCCATGAGAAGGTTTTCATACTGACGGTTTTACCGCTGGTCCCGATTCAACCCAAGTGCGCTGTGCTAGAGCGCTCCTTGGTTAAGTCAGACAGACAGATGACAATCTATAAAACACACATAATAACATTTCCACAACAGTTATTGCCATAAGAAAAGTTTGGGGACCCGGGTCCTGCCCCAGGGGACACGTATCAATGCAAAAAACAATCGTTTTTTCAGGAGCAGTGATTTTAATAATGCTTAAAGTGAAAAAATAAAAATGAAAGATTCCTTTAAATATTGTGCCTGGGGGGGTCCCCCTAGTCTGCCTGTAAAGTGGCGCATCTGTGTAATGTGTAGAACAGCAAAATTAGATTTCTAAGACCCCTTTCACACGTTTTTCAGGCGTTAAAAAAAGCGCCTGTAAATCGCTTGAAAGAAGCCTCATCTGCAATCCCAATGTGAAAACCCAAGTGCTTTTAAGAGCCCTTTCACACTGCCAGCACCCGAAAAAACGCTCGTAAAGCGCCGCTTAAACTAGCGGTACTTTACCAGTGTTTTTCGAGTGCTAGTGGGGCACTTATAACCCCTGCTAGTGGCCAAATAAAGGGTTAAAAGCGCCCACAAAGCGCCGCTGATAAAAGCGCTCTGCAGGCGATTTTCAGGCGCTTTGCAGGCTTTGATTTCAATGGGGAGGGGCGCTTTAGGAGCGGTGTATTCACGGCTCTTAAGGTGCTGCAAAGAAGCTGCTTGCAGGACCTCACATTGGGATTGCAGTTGCGGCTTCTTTTAGGCGTTTTACAGGCGTTTTTTTTAACGCTTAAGCGCATAAAAAACGTCCGAAATACGCCCCAGTGTGAAAGGGGTCTAAATGAAAAAAATAATTTAAAATTGCTTGTGGCTGTAATGTATTGCCGACTCCTGCCAATATAGATAAAAATCAATAAAAAAAACAGCGTGCCCCCCCCCCCCCCCCCCCCCCCAGTCCATACCAGGTCCTTCGTGTATGGCATAGATTTTAAGGGTAATTCCACGCCAAAATTTAAAAAGAAAAAGGCGTGGGTTCCCGAGTGTCTCAGAGAAAGAAATGATTGAAATATATCACTCTGTGTGTAATGAATCTATATAAAATATAGGAGTTTCACTTTTTGAATTGAGTTACTGAAATACACTTTGGATGATATTCAAATTTTTCGAGACGCGCCTGTACGTTGCATCTGAAGCAACTAATGTCAATTTCTTTCCAAAGTAGAAAGGTCTGTCCCCTGCCAGCAGCTGCAAAGTAGGTATAACATAACATGGAGCCTGACGTGCAAAGTTGGGCTTCTCTTACACCCTCAGGAGCCCTAGTAAGGTAACAGGGAGCGCCGGAGCGGGCATGAGTGCCTGACTGGTCTTCCGTTGACAGGTGCTGATGAGTAGGCTGGGGGCGTCCAGGAAACACCAAGGAAGACAGAACAGATGCTCCCTGGCAGAAGGACTGGTGCAGGAGACTGGCTCAGCTCAGCAGACCAAGATGCAGGAAGTCCGTAAGCAGGGTCAGGCAGTCCGGGTCAGCAACAAACGGGCAGGTGCAGGAAGTCCATAAGCAGGGTCAGGCAGTCCGGATCAGCAACAAACGGGCAGATGCAGGAAGTCCATAAGCAGGGTCAGGCAGTCCGGGTCAGCAACAAACGGGCAGGTGCAGGAAGTCCATAAGCAGGGTCAGGCAGTCCGGGTCAGCAACAAACGGGCAGATGCAGGAAGTCCATAAGCAGGGTCAGGCAGTCCGGATCAGCAACAAACGGGCAGATGCAGGAAGTCCATAAGCAGGGTCAGGCAGTCCGGGTCAGCAACAAAACGGGCAGATCAGGTACAGACAGCAGGCAGGAGAATAGTCGGGAGTCAGGCCAGGGGGTCGTGGCTATGGTAAGACAGATAAAAACTCATGAAGTTAATAAAAAGACGACACCCTTTTGGAGTAAACTTGGCCGTACCGTGGAGGTGGGCCACGGGCCTGGGAAGGGAACTCTCCTTAGTGGACTGGCAAAAGTCATTCCACTTCACGCACAAATCCTCTATCTCCTGCCAGGAAAAGAACTTTAAACTCTTATCCAGATGGTACAGGGACCCTCAATCTCTTCATAACATTTTTCCATCTGTGCCTCCCTCATGTTGGAAATGCGGCGCCGTAGAGGGAAACTACCTCCACATCTGGTGGACTTGTAAAGACATACAGCCCCTCTGGTCTCAGGGTCTTCACCATATACATTAGTCTATATGACCGGCCAACGACACCCACCCCGGAGATAGCTCTTTTATCTGCGCTCCGTGGCTCCATAGCCTCCTGTCAGCCACCAGACAACTTATCCCACTATTCTGGAAGACCACTACCACCCCCCACCCCTCCACCCCAGTCTTCATGGGTCTCGGTGGTCAATAACGTTATGCGTATGGAAGAGATGATAGCTCTGGACAGTAATACCTTCGACAAATGTAAAACTCACTTGGATCGACTTCTCTACTTCTGACTCCCTGAAAGTCCGTAGTTAAGCACCTTCTGACCCCGATTTGTTGCACCAGGGTCTGCTCACCCCCTCCTATCCCCCCTCTCCCTCTTGCTACACCTATATCTTTCACCTTCCCAACCTATAAGTCCCCTCCCCCTTTTCCCCCTCCCTCTTTTTTCTTTCTCCCCCTCCCCCCCAATCCTATGTCTCCTTAACCGGTACCCAGATGTTTTCCCCCTCCAACCCTTATGCTTTATCTTGCAAGACACCCCGGTTTCAACCGCTACTTCTTGTCATACCCCCGTATACCCTACTGGTTTATATCCTATGACAGTAATGGCGAACCTTTTTGAGCCCGAGTGCCCAAACTGAAATAAATACATTGGTTTTGTGCTGCAAAGTGCCAACACGGCAATTCGCAAAAGAGAGGGGTTGTGTGAGAGAGAGGGGGGGGGGGGTGAGAGAGAGAGAGGGGTTGTGTGAGAGAAAAAGAGAGGGGGGGGTGAGAGAGAGAGGGTGGGGGTGTGTGAGAGAGAGAGAGGGGACAGCGAGAGTGAGGGGTGTGAGAGAGATGCTGAGAGGGAGGGGGGCTGAGAGAGAGGGGTGTGAGAGATATGCTGAAAGAGAGGGAGAGGGGCTGAGAGAGGGAGAGGGGCTGAGAGAGAGGGGTTGTGTGAGAGAGAGGGGGGTGAGAGAGAGAGGGGGGGGGTGAGAGAGAGGGGGGGTGAGAGAGAGAGAGGGGGGTGAGAGAGAGAGAGGGGGGTGAGAGAGAGAGAGGGGTGTGTGAGAGAGAGAGAGAGAGAGGGGACAGCGAGAGTGAGGGGTGTGAGAGAGATGCTGAGAGGGAGGGGGGCTGAGAGAGAGGGGTGTGAGAGATATGCTGAAAGAGAGGGGGAACAGAGTGAGGGAGAGGGGCTGAGAGAGAGAGGGGGGTATGAGATATATGCTGAGGGAGAGGGGCTGAGAGAGAGGGAGAGGGGACAGAGAGAGAGGGGTGTGAGAGATATGCTGAGAGAGAGGGAGAGGGGCTGAGAGAGAGGGGTGTGAGAGAAATGCTGAGAGAGAGGTGAGCTGAGAGAGAGGGAGGAACAGAAAGAGGGAGGGGGTTAGAGAGAGAGAAGGGGGACAGAGAGAGAGAGAGAGAGAGAGAGAGGGGTGCAATAGAGATGCTGAGAGAGGGGTGAGCTGAGAGAGAGGGGGAACAGAGAGAGGGAGGGGGGTTAGAGAGAGAGAAGGGGGACAGCGAGAGAGAGAGAGAGGGGTGCAATAGAGATGCTGAGAGAGGGGTGAGAGAGAGGGGGAACAGAGAGAGGGGGACACAAAGAGTGGGGGATGGAAAAAGAGGGGGGCTGAAAGAGAGGGAGGGGGGCTGAGAGGAGATAGAGACCTCTAGCTCTGTCCTGGACCCTCTCGTGTGCCCACAGAGATGGCTCTGCGTGACAGCTGTGGCACGCGTGCCATAGGTTCGCCATCACTGTCCTAAAGCGTGTCAGATACAAGACCTACAACGTATTGCCACCTGTACTGAACACCTGGTCCTTACCTATGCTATGTTGTGTCATCTTTTTAACCACTTAAGCCCCGGACCATTTTGCTGGCCAAAGACCAGAGCACTTTTTGCGATTCGGCACTGCGTCGCTTTAACTGACAATTGCGCGGTCGTGCGACGTGGCTCCCGAACAAAATTGACGTCCCTTTTTTTCCCACAAATAGAGATTTCTTTTGGTGGTATTTGATCGCCCCTGCGGTTTTTATTTTTTGCGCTATAAACAAAAAAAGAGCGACAATTTTGAAAAAAAAAACGCATTATTTTTTACATTTTTCTATAATAAATATCCCCCAAAAATGTATAAAAAAATATTTTTTTTCCTCAGTTTAGGCCGATACGTATTCTTCTACATATTTTTGCTAAAAAAAAATTGCAATACGCGTATATTGATTGGTTTGCGCAAAAGTTTTATCGTCTACAAAATAGGGGATCGTTTTATGGCATTTTTATGAATACGTTTTTTTTTTTACTAGTAATGGTGGCGATCAGCGATTTTTATCGTGACTGCGACATTATGGGGGACACATCGGACATTTTTGACACATTTTTTGGGACCATTGTCATTTATACAGCAATCAGTGCACTGATTACTGTGTAAATGACACGGGCAGTGAAGGGGTTAACCACTAGGGGGCAGTGTATGGGCTAAGTGTGCCCTGGGGAGTGTTTCTAACTGTGGGAGGGCGTGGCTGTGTGTGACACATCACTGATCTCTGCTCCAATCACAGGGAGCAGAGATCAGTGACACTGTCACTAGGCAGAACGGGGAGATGCTTGTTTACATTAGCATCTCCCCGTTCCTTCCTCTCCGTGAGATGATCGCGGGTATCACTGGGACCCGCTGCCCGACTGGCGGAGGGCGGGAAGCTGCTTCTTCGTCCAATGACCACCGGACGCTTGACCCCTCCCTTCCTGGTCCTGCAAACCCCCTCCTATGCCACCCCCACCTAGCTGGACATCTAAACACTAAGTTAACCCCCTAAGTCCTGCTTGCCCTGCTACCCAGTCATGCCAGCCCTACGCTTATTTCTTTCTCTTTTTTGCTACGAGCTTATCTGTAACAGCGGGCAGAGGAGCAGGCAAAGGTGTAATCCAAAGACAAGCCAAGGTCAGGAGCGATCAAGTTGGGAGCAGAGAATCAACACAGAAACGGGTAGCAGGTACTCACAGGACGTAATAGACTAAGTGGCAATGACTCTTGGCAATAATGCAGCTTAAAATAGCCCACCTGTGCGCACCTGCGCACTCGTTCGCGCACGTGAGCGAGCATGCGCGTGCGCAGCTGCATGTTTTCCACAGCGTGCCTTTCCCATAGCTCCCAACTGTCCCCGATTTGAAGCAATGTCCCTCTGTCCTCTTTCCTCCTCATTTGTCCCTCCATTTTGGTCTGATCTATATAGTTGAATATAAAATGCACTTTTTATCTTTCAAAAAGTGTTCCTCAGTGCTAAACCTTTCATCTGATTTCCAAATTTGCTGCATTTGTAAATGTCAAAAGCCAATAAAAGGAATAGTTGAGGTAAAAAAAAAAAAAAAAAGCCCTTGTGGGTTCAGCTAATCTTTCATTTTTGGTTTATTCTCCTTTAAGGGGGCGTGACAGGAGGGCGTGTCCTATGCCGACATACTTTTGCTAGTAGGTGTCCCTCATTCCCTTCTCAAAAAGTTGGGCGGCATGCCTTTCCTGACAACAGGGCCCTTGCTCCCTATGAGGAAGCAGTGGACTCTCTGCATGGGTCCAACATGCTCCCTTACTGAGTTAGACCTATAGCTCTACAATCAGCAAAAAATGCATGCCCCCTGCTGATTGGAGAGCTCTGGTTCTGATTCAACCAGGGTGGCGGCCCATCCACTAAGGGCACAAGGGGGTCCCCCCCCCCCCTCCGTCCATCGCTGCCTCCCCTTTCCATGCGTCTGGCCCCTTTCAGGACACCGGTGCATGGATTCCAATAGGGGGGGGGTTGTTTTTTTTTTTTGCAGCACCGATTTGAGCCAGAGGCTCTAATAGGCTTCTATATAGGGTGGGCTCGGGTCACAGAACGTGCTCTTCTGATCCCACCCAGGTGTGTATATGAATATTCGCTGTTGTAACACCGATCCTCCTCCCGGCCAATCAGGAAGCAGGTTTTGACACCGGTCCCTCGATTAGCTGAAAGGACAGGCGATCCTATTGGATGCCTAGGAGGAGCTGGAGACTCGGAGCCGAGCCGCTGCACCATGCTGCCTGCCACCCACCAGGATGGGGTAAGTGCTGGATCAACCTGCAAATGGCAGGGGGTGGATGGGTGCACCTGGGGGGGGTGGTTGTTTGCTGCTCCCCCCCCCCCAAAAAAAAAAACACCAGCCCCCACTGGATTCAACAGGTGGTGTCAGGCAGAGAGACCGCTGCTTACAGATAGAAATACTCCTTCTTTGCAGCATGCTGGCAGGGGTCAGGCTTTTCTACTCCTATTGTGGCTTGTGGATTGTAGTCTCATCCCACCAGGTCATGTGTGTATCGATCAGTGCTGCGCTCCTAGAAATCTCACATGGGGTATATGTTCAGATTTATGAGCGCGCAGCACTGATCGATACACAAATGACTTTTATTGCACACGCTGGGATCTGATATCATTATCGTGGCGCAAACTCATCTTCCCCTAATATCATCACACGAGGTACAATTCTCCTTTTACATCCACCGACAACTATATAGCATGGGCGTCCGCAAATACGGGCAAGGTGGGGCACTTGCCCCCCCCTGGAATCATCAGGTATTGCTGTGTTGGCTTTCAGACTGTGTCACTGTGTTTTTTTAAATGTCCGCGGCGCTGCAATCGCAGCCGCCGCGGACTTTTTTTCCTATCTACATCTGATCTGACTGTTTCTGTTCTCATACTGACACTGTCCAGTGTCCTCCGCTCCGCAGCTCAGCCTTTCTGCCCTCCTCTTAAATGATTGGCTGCCTGTGTTAGTGTAGGTGTGTGTCATGGTGTTGCGGCTCCGCCCACTCAAGTGCATGCCGCCGAGTGATATGCTGGCCTGGCCCTGGCAGTCTGTGAGCCGCCCAGACCCAGTGATATGCTAATGTTACCTGTGCTGTGCCTAGGCAACAAGATCAACGGGGAACCACAGGTAACAGCAGTTTTTAGCAGCCAGGACTTCAAGAGGCAAGAGGAAGAGCATTTTTATTAATTTATTGCTAGATTTGCTGGGAAGATATTTATGTGTATTATGTGATGATATAATTCATAATCATGCGACTGTCTTCTACACTTTGTAAGTTACTACTCAGGCCAGGCTACCAGACCAGTCCATACCCAGGCAGCACGTTTTCATCAAGATCAAAATATATATGGCCAAAACATAATTGCAGCACCGTCAGCACGTGCATTAAGGGCACACGGTAGCGCCGCTCCCTCTCTCCTGCCACCCCCTCTATCACCTATAGATAGATTCATGCATTGCATGAATCTATCTATGGCCGCTGCTGTCACCCCCTACTCAGGCGCCCAGACCCTTTTTGGGCGCAGGACGCCTGAATTACAGCAGCGGGGGGTGTTTTTTAACCGCCTCATGCCCACCTGCCGTCATATGACGTGATGGACTTTGATCGGGTATATCTGAATGATGCCTGTAGCTACAGACATCATTCAGATATTGTCGTTTTCAGCCAGCGATTCCCTATACCATAAGGATGATCATAGCAGCTGTTGATCCTTCTTATGGGAGGTGAGAGGGGACGTCCCCCCTCCCGCCCCCCTCCGATGCTTCTACCGACTCACCGCTACGATCAGTGAGTCGGACAGAGGATCCGTCGGCCCCGGATGTTGATCATAGAGATTTCCGGCAGACCAGATGGTCGCCGGAGTCTCTATGATCGTCGGAGGCCGGGCGCGATGTTATGACATCACGCCCGGCCTCTGCATTCAAAAAAACAGTGCCGCTTCGGCTGGGAAGCTGTGATCGGTTTACTTATTTTTTTTATTTCAGGCTTCAGCCTAGTGGTGAGATGGGGGGTCTTATTGACCCCATATCTCACTGTAAAGAGGACCTCTCATGTCATATTCCTATTACAAGGGATGTTTACATTCCTTGTAATAGCAATAAAAGTGATCCAAAAAAATATATTTTTTCAAAAAAAGTGTCAAAATAAAAAAAAAAGAAAGTATAATTAACAATAAAAAAAAGGAAAATTTCAAAGCGCCCCTGTCCACGTGAGCTTGCACGCAGAAGTGAACGCATACGTATGTCCAGCCCACATATGAAAATGGTGTTCAAACCATTCATGTGAGGTATTGACGCGAACGTTGGAGCGAGAGCAATCATTTTGTCCCTAGACCTCCTCTGTAACTCAAAACATTTAACCAGTAAAAAAAATATCAAGCGTCGCCTATGGGGATTTTTAAGTACCGAATTTAAGCGCCATTCCATGAGCGTGTGCAATTTTGAAACGTGACATGCTGGGTATCTATTTACTGGGTGTAACTGTAATCTTTCACAATATGCAAAAACATTGGGCTAACTTTACTGTTTTTTTTTTTTAAGCACGAAAACACGTTCAAAAAATTGCTGCGCAAATACCGTGCATGATAAAAAGTTGCAACAACCGCCATTGTATTCTCTAGAGTCTTTGAAAAAAAAAAACTATATTATATATATATATATATATATATATATATATATATATATATATATATAATGTTTGGGGGGTTCTGTGTAATTTTCTAGCAAAAAAATTATGATTTTTACATGTAGGAGAGAAATGTCAGAATTGGCCTGGGTGGCAAGTGGTTAAGCACCTGATTAGAGCCATAGGCTCTAATAGGCGTCAAAAAAGGTGACCTACAAGCGCCATGCTGGGCACTCGCAGGTAGCTTTTTTAGAAAAACAAATGACTATTCGCTTTCCTAACACTAAACCGCCTCTCCGCCAATCATGATGGGCACACTGGCAGCGTTTGGGCACACTGGCAGCGTTTGATGGGCACACTGGCAGCATTTGATGGCACAGTGGCAGCGTTTGGCACAGTGGCTGCATTTGATGGGCACAGTGGCAGCATTTGATTGCACAGTGGCTGCAATTGATTTTTTTTCAACATTTTTTGCACCCCCCCCCAAAAAACTTTGAGCACCAGCACCACTGCCATAACAGATGTATTGCAATATAAAAGATGTACATTCTCTAGGCTTGACCATATGAATGCAAAGATTGGATCACTGCATTAGACCACCATTATATTCAATGTTCTAGCTTCTATTGCTTCCATGTATGGCAATTATACAGCAGATATTCTGAGACTAAAAGGAACATCTATCCACATTGTGCTTTATGACCACTTTATTTTATGTCCTAAATAATACCAACACGCCAAAATATCAAACCCCAGAAGAAGGATATGGATACATCAATCTAGCCTCATTTTGCTTTATTTTCCAAAACATGTTGGGTTCCATTGTTAATCACACCTACATCCAACTTTTGTCTGATTATTAGTGTGTTTCAATCATTTTTTTCTGGTAGTTGGTATACTATGCTTTTTTGTCCTTCTATTAAGCTTTTGCATCAGGTTTCTCAAACCTTTGCCTGCCTGCCTGAGCTTTATGTGATAATGACTAAGCCACTCCCCTTCATGACATTGTCGAAAAGGGGCTGTCCAGGGGCTGTCCATAAAATTATGCCCCCCCCTGAAAAAAGTTCTGCGGACGCCCATGCTATATAGTGCCAGGACCGGCCTCTGATTGGATACAAATTGATCAGGTAGGTCCTCCAGTTACATCGTTTTGGTAAATCTACAATTGATTTGCGATAATTGTACGGTCACATTGTAACGTGTTTGGTAACCCTTAGGGGGGTCTGTTTATAGCAACGATCGCCGGATGGATGAAATGTTCCTGTGTTTCCTCTAATAGATTGATTTCTATGGTCTCCAGCGCCATCTAGTGGCCAAAATGCAATATAGTTTTATGAACTCCCTCAATGAGAAAATATACATACGGTAAATGGATACATTATACTTTGGGGGATACATTGTGTGTATATATATATGTATGTATATATATATATATATATATATATATATATTATACAATATCTGACAAAAGTAAGTACACCCCTCACATTTCTGTAAAACTTTTCATGTGACAACACTGAAGGAAATGACACTTGTCTACAATGTAAAGTAGTGAGTGTACAGCTTGTATAACAGTGTAAATTTGCCGTCCCCTCAAAATAACTCAACACACAGCCATTAATGTCTAAACCACTGGCAACAAAAGTCAGTACACCCCTAAGTGAAAATCTCCAAATTGGGCCCGAAGTGTCAATATTTTGTGTGGCCGCCATTATTTTCCAGCACTGCCTTCACCCTCTTGGGCATGGAGGTCACCAGAGCTTCACGTGTGTGTGTGCGAAAAACCTAAGTCCTACCTTTTTGAATGGGCTGCCCCAGTAAGACAGCCCATTCTATTTATAGATGTTGCAGTGATGTCACAGACTGTGAACTGAAGAGGCGGGGTGTCCACAACCTAATGTGATGCCCACACATGTTATGGGCCTGTGGGGGCCCGGGACTGGAGCAGACTGGTGGGTTGCCCATGGCCTCCAAGCTTTCACTCAGGGATTTGAGCTCAGGGTCTACTGCACCTTCAGGAATTTGCCCTTGGAGGTCTCCAGCGCTTTCATTGATGCCTCCTCTGGGGTCTTCAGCGCTCTCATGGAATTGCCCTTGGTGATCTGCAGCACTATGCAAGGATTTGAACTCGAGTCTACGGCGCTCGGGGTCAACACTCTCAACCTCTGAGCTACTCACCTCTGCTCAGGAGCTCATGGGTTCGTTCTCCTATTTCAGGAGTTAAAGTCATTGCAAATTCAATAAGATGAACCGAGGTTTGAACCGGCAACTCCAACATCTCTGCAGGTTTGGAGGAAGGCTGGTTCTTTAACCTCCAAGCCAACCAACCCCAAGGACAGCAATGTACAAAATCCAGGACTTGTACCTGGAATGTGATCACAAACTTCAATAAACACGTTTAGGTTTGAACTTGCAACCTCTAAAGCAGGGGGTCTCAAACTGGTGGCCCTCCAGCTGTTGCAAAACTACAATTCCCATGAGGCATTGCAAGGCTGACAGTTAAAAGCATGACTCCCATAGGCAGAGGCATGATGGGACTTGTAGTTCCACAACAGCTGGAGGGCCGCCAGTTTGAGACCCCTGCGCTCTTCAGCACCGATCCTGCCTTTGTCTACCTGTCCAGCCAGCTGGCTGGTTGCTCGGGTCTCCTGGTGGGACGGGAGAGCCCAAGCAGGGCGTGGAAAGGCGACAGGATTTTTTATTTTTATTTATTTCATTGTTTTTTTTTCTTTTACTTTGATTTTCTTCTTTTATTTATTTGTTTAATTTATTTTTATTTTTTTCAGTTGTTTTTTTTATTTTTATATTTTTTTTGGTTGTTTTTTTTTCTCTTTTTACTTATTTCGTTTTTTATTTTATTTTCTTTTAATTATTTTTTTAGTTGTTTTTTTTTCTTTTAGTTGTTTTTTTCTTTTACTTGTTTGATTTTCTTTTATTTGGTTATTGTTTTTTTTTTTCTTTTTCTTTGATTTTCTTGTTTTTTTATTAATGTGTGCATTTGATCTACTCCTGCAATAGTCTAACCAGCCCCTTAATATACGAACTGAGGGTAAGATCTCTGAGTGGTCTGCTGGAGCCCTGAGTTCAAATCACCCTGGGGGAAAGCCATGTGTGTCCTGGGTGCTGTGCAATACTTGAACCCCCCCCCCCCCCCCCCATTAGGCCCCTTTCACACTGGGGCGGTTTTTAGGTGGTACAGCGCTAAAAATAGCGCCTGTACACCGCTGTGCGCTAGCAGGACGGTAAAAAAAAGTCCTGCTTGCAGCATCTTTGGAGCGGTGTATTCACCGCTCCTACCCATTGATTTCAATGGGACACCGCGGTAATGCTGCTACGGCGGCGATTTGCGGGGGATTTTAACCCTTTTTCGGCCGCTCGCGGGGGGGTGGGGGGGGGGGGGGGGTAAAACCGCCCCGCGAGCGGCCGAATACCGCGGCTAAAACTACGGTAAAGCTGCTTTACCGTCATCGCGGCTCCCGCCCCAGTGTGAAAGGGGCCTTAATTCCACCAGCAGGGGGGGGGGGGGGGCTCTGGTGCAGTACCAGGGAGCAAGGCCAAGAAAAAACCTAGAGCCCAGCTTTTTGAATGGGCGCATTCTATTTATAGCTGTAATGTCACAGAACATGGGTCCCCCCAAGGAGGCAGGGTGTCCATGGCCTAATGTGATGCCTACACATGTTACAGGCCCGGGACTGAAGCAGACTGGTGGGCTGTCCATGGTCTCCAAGCTTTCACTTGAGGATTTGAGCTCAGGGTCTACTGCACTTCCAGGAATTTGCCCTTGGAGGTGCCCTACAGCGCTTTCATTGATCCATCCTTGGGGGTCTCCAGCGCTTTCATTGATCCATCCTTGGAGGTCTCCAGTGCTTTTATTGATCCATCCTTGGAGGTCTACAGCACTTTCATTGATCCATCCTTGGGGGCCTCCAGCGCTTTCATTGATCCATCCTTGGAGGTCTACAGCACTTTCATTGATCCATCCTTGGGGGCCTCCAGCGCTTTCATTGATTCATCCTTGGAGGTCTACAGCACTTTCATTGATCCGTCCTTGGAGGTCTACAGCACTTTCATTGATCCGTCCTTGGAGGTCTCCAGTGCTTTTATTGATCCGTCCTTGGAGGTCTACAGCACTTTCATTGATCCATCCTTGGGGGCCTCCAGCGCTTTCATTGATCCGTCCTTGGAGGTCTACAGCGCTTTCATTGATTCATCCTTGGAGGTCTACAGCACTTTCATTGATCCGTCCTTGGAGGTCTACAGCACTTTCATTGATCCGTCCTTGGAGGTCTCCAGTGCTTTTATTGATCCATCCTTGGAGGTCTACAGCGCTTTCATTGATTCATCCTTGGAGGTCTACAGCATCTTCATTGAGCCGTCCTTGGAGGTCTACAGCACTTTCATTGATCCGTCCTTGGAGGTCTACAGTGCTTTTATTGATCCATCCTTGGGGGCCTCCAGCGCTTTCATTGATCCATCCTTGGGGGTCTACAGCGCTTTCATTGATCCATCCTTGGGGGCCTCCAGCGCTTTCATTGATTCATCCTTGGAGGTCTACAGCGCTTTCATTGATCCATCCTTGGAGGTCTCCAGTGCTTTTATTGATCCATCCTTGGAGGTCTACAGCGCTTTTATTGATCCATCCTTGGGGGCCTCCAGCGCTTTCATTGATCCTTCCTTGGAGGTCTACAGCGCTTTCATTGATCCATCCTTGGAGGTCTACAGCGCTTTCATTGATCCATCCTTGGAGGTCTACAGCGCTTTCATTGATCCATCCTTGGAGGTCTACAGCGCTTTCATTGATTCATCCTTGGAGGTCTACAGCACTTTCATTGATCCATCCTTGGAGGTCTACAGCACTTTCATTGATCCGTCCTTGGAGGTCTCCAGTGCTTTTATTGATCCATCCTTGGAGGTCTACAGCACTTTCATTGATCCGTCCTTGGAGGTCTCCAGCGCTTTTATTGATCCATCCTTGGGGGCCTGCAGCGCTTTCATTGATCCATCCTTGGAGGTCTACAGCGCTTTCATTGATCCATCCTTGGAGGTCTACAGCGCTTTCATTGATTCATCCTTGGAGGTCTACAGCGCTTTCATTGATCCATCCTTGGAGGTCTACAGCGCTTTCATTGATCCATCCTTGGAGGTCTACAGCACTTTCATTGATCCGTCCTTGGAGGTCTCCAGTGCTTTTATTGATCCATCCTTGGAGGTCTACAGCACTTTCATTGATCCATCCTTGGGGGCCTCCAACGCTTTCATTGATCCATCCTTGGAGGTCTACAGCGCTTTCATTGATCCATCCTTGGGGGCCTCCAGCGCTTTCATTGATTCATCCTTGGAGGTCTACAGCGCTTTCATTGAACCATCCTTGGAGGTCTCCAGTGCTTTTATTGATCCATCCTTGGAGGTCTACAGCACTTTCATTGATCCATCCTTGGGGGCCTCCAGCGCTTTCATTGATCCATCCTTGGAGGTCTACAGCGCTTTCATTGATTCATCCTTGGAGGTCTACAGCACTTTCATTGATCCATCCTTGGGGGTCTCCAGCGCTTTTATTGATCCATCCTTGGAGGTCTACAGCACTTTCATGATCCATAAATAATTTAAAAAAAATATGTAAATAAATAATAAAGAAATTTAATAAAAACATTTAATAAATAAGGGGGAAAAAATTGAGTAAACAGAATATAAAAGAATATTCTGTTTACACTAACAGAATATTTTTTTGTTTCATATTCTGTTTACTCAATTAAAATATAATAGAAAATAAGTGAATAGAATGAAAAAAAAAGAAGAATAGAGTAAACAGAATATAAAATAAAATAATAGAGTAAAACAGAACAAAATAGAATAGAAAATAAAATAGAAAAGAAAAGAAGAGAGTAGAATAGAAAATAAGGGGAAAAAAATATGTAATAAGAGGCATGGCGAGTTTTTTTGAAGTTGGAATTTTTTTGTCATAGTTTTTTTTTTTTTGAAAATAAATAATTAAAAAATATATATAAATAAATTTAAAAAAATGTAATAAAAAAAAAAAAAATCGACATTGTTTGTAAAAAAAAATAAAAACAATGTCGATTTTTCTTTCTTTTTTACATACAGTCACCAGTGTAGTACAGCATCATCATAGAATTGATCAGGGTCACTGGTGACAGCACACAAAAAATGAATACATTTTTGAACACACTGTGACACAGAGCAGAATAATGTTACCATAGTAACACTGTACTAATCTGGGGAAGTGATCAATATTTAAATTTTTTTTTATTTTAATTTTTTTTTATTTTAATTTTTTTTTATTTTAATTTTTTTTTATTTTAATTTTTTTTTTACACATTGTGATTTCTTATAGTAGAGAATTTCACTGCTTATAAACAAGCATTTTACTGAAATGAAATCGATTCATTCTGTTTGTTTTGTTGCGATTGGCCACAGCGGATCACATGGTATAGACAGGCTGCGATTGGCCCTCTCTGTACCATGTGATCACCACGACCAATCACACAATTTGCTGTGGTTGTCCTTGACAAAGTTTCTATTTTTAATGGAGTCTATAGGGGTCACCTGTATTTAGAAATCACAAAACAGGAGCTTATTGCGCTTACTGCGTTTATACGAGGAACGGCTCCAATCATTTTACAGACTTGAGTTGATCAGTACTCATAGTAATGTGCCACTAAACCCACATCATAAAAAAAAAAAAAAAAAAAAAACCTGGTTGATCCTGCTGCTCTCTATCTCCCCCTTCTGTCCATGTCCCCACTGCAGTTGTGGGATTTTACAGAGCAGTGTTGGCAGCTCTGCACATGCTCAGTATTCAGCGAGTTTCTATGCTGAGCATTTCCTCCCTATCACATCCGAGCAGCCCATGTGACTATAGAGCAAGACACGTGCCGTTCTTTTTGTCCCGGATTGAAATTCAGACAAATTTTTCGTTATTCGGAAACTCAGAATTACAATAGTAACGAATTAAAAATGTATCTGAAATAACTAAACTAAAATTTGAAGGCAAGACTAGAATTTTCTATTCTAGTCTTGCCTTCAAGGGAATAGAAAAGGGAATAGAAAAATCAAACACAAAATAGAAAATAAAATAGAATAGGGAATATAAAAGGATTATAAAATAATAGAATAGACTTGAGTAAAACAGAATAAAATAGAAAATAGAATAGAATAAAACAGAACCAAAAAAATTGAAGAATAGAGTAAAACTGAATAGGGAATAGAAAAAGAATATAAAACTAAAAAAAAATTGATTATAAAATAGAATAGACTAAAACAGAACAAAATAGAATAGAAAAAAAAAAATATATATATATAGTTCCATCTCCCTTATTGCTCATTTTTTTGTCCAATTGATGTTCATATGCTCAACTTTCTGTTATGTTCTATTTTTAGATGGTCATTTGACTTGATATCGTCTGAAACAAATTACCCTGATGAAGGGATTAACATTGAAATCCTGAAACGCGTTGGGCGAGATTACAGGAGATCAACAACTCTAATTATATCAACTGTACTTATGTTTTTAGCTATGCTATATATGGTGATGTATGCACCTCTATTTCTAAGATTTCTTCAATAAATACATTTTGTAATTTATATATATACACATATATATATATATATATATATATATATATAATATATATATATATATATATATATATACACACACACACACACACACACACACACACACACACACTTTTCAATCATTATAGTTGCCCTTAAAGTCCCTTGTGTTTTCTCTTTTGGGGGGGGGGGGGACTACAATTGTCTTTAATATAGAAAATAAAGAGAATAGAATAAAACAGAAAATTATTTTATTTTATATTCTTAATTTATATTTAAATTATAATCTTATCTCATTTTTATTTTATTCCCTTATTTTCTATTCTATTTTGTTCTGCTTTACTCTATTCTTTTATAGCGTAAAACAGAACAAAATATAACAGAAAAAAAATTGAATATAAAATAAGGGAATAGAATTAAAAAAAACAAAAAAAAAAAAAAAAAAAGAATAGGAGTAAACAGAATATAAAATAAAAGAATAGCGTAAAACAGAACAAAATAAAAAAGAAAATAGAATAGGAAATAACATATAAAAGAATAGGAGTAGAATAGAAAATAAGGGGAACAAATAAAAAAAAATTGAGTAAACAGAATATAAAATAAAAGAATATTATGTTTACGCTAACAGAATATTCTTTTGTTTTATATTCTGTTTACTCAATTTTTTTCCCCCCCTTATTTTCGATTCTACTCTATTATTTTCTATTCTATTCCCTATTCCATTTTGTTCTGTTTTACTCTATTCTTTTATTATTTATTTAGTAAAACAGAACAAAATAGAATAGAAAATAGAATAGGGAATAAAATAGAAAAGAATAGGAGTAGAATAGAAAATAAAGGGAACAAATAAAAAAAAAATTGAGTAAACAGAATATAAAATAAAAGAATAGAGTAAAAACAGAACAAAATAGAATAGGGAATAAAATAGAAAAGAATAGAGTAGAAAATAAGGGGAAAAAAAAATTTGTAAAACGGAATATAAACTAAAACAATATTCTGTTTACGCTAACAGAATATTCTTTTGTTTTATATTCTTTTTTCTCAATTTTGTTTCTCTTTTTTTCTATTCTACTCTATTCTTTTACTTTATAGAGTAAAACAGAACAAAATAAAAAGAAAAAAAAAGGCATAGAGTAAACAGAATATAAAATAAAAAGAATAGAGTAAAACGGAACAAAATACAATAGAAAATAGAATAGGGAATAAAATAGAAAAGAATAGAGTAGAATAGAAAATAAAAGAATAAATTAGAAAAGAAAATATGGGAATAGATCAGAACAACAAATAAGGTAATAGAATAAAAAATAAAAAAAACACACAACAACAACAGTATAGACAAACAAAAAATAAATAAAAAAATAGAATTAGAGTAGAGTAAAACAGAAATTAAAAAAATTGAATAAAAAAAAAATTAAAATTAAAAAAAAAAACACACCAATACAATGGAAATATATATTTTTTTCTAGCTACCATCTTCCAAAATTCCAATTTTGAATAGAATAGAAAAAAAAACAAAAACGATAGAATAGAAAGAATATAACCACCATCTGAATTTCAATTCAAATAGATTCAAATTCGAATGCCAATCTCGAATTTTCAGAATTTGGTTGAGTTTGAATTAAATGCGAAAACGAATAAAACAAAACAAAATTCCGAAAACTAATTTAAACTAAAATAAAATTAGTTAAATACTGAATTGAAAACAAACCGATTTTTTTTCGTCCTGCACATGCCTACTATAAAGTCACACATGTGGGGGTATACACAGTGGTAAATGACAGCCCACTAACCAGCTAAACACAATAGGGATATTACATGTAGGTTGATGGAGGCTTCACCTCCCTCTGATTCGAAAGACGCAGGCTGGAGGGGGGCGTGACTCATTAGGTGACTGGCAGAAATCCGTTATTAGCACAAATGAATAAAGATAATAATATCAAATTAGCTCCTCCTTCAAAGCTCCTCCTGCTTATGTTTCCCTGCAGACAGGCTATGAGAGAGCCGGGTCATGTGACAGCTGGATATCCATTAGAAAAAAAAAAGTTTTACTCTTTTTTTTTTATTAAAATAATACCATACAAAATAAAATAATTACATATAAAATAAAATAAAATAAAGAACGAGAAGGGAGAAAGCAAATGATACAATTATATTCGGTTTTAGGGACCAGCAGAGGTCATGGTGGTGACTTTGAAGAAGCGGATTGTAGGACTCGGTGTCTTTGTTGGTTTGGTAATTGGTTGTACTTCCAGAAGAGGATGAGAAGCTCATTGGACGTGGAGTGATGGCGGCTGCTGTGTAGCAGATTTGATCTCTGGTGGAGAAGGACAGCGGCCGTTCTTTCCATCATGGGAGGACCAGATGTCGGCGTCACCGAGTGTACCTGGAATATTTAAATCAGACATTTTTTTTTTTATCAATTCTCTACAAAATCCAGTAGTACTTCTATTCCACCAGTAGATGGCGGTGATGTATAGCTAGGCATTTGCTCAGTGTAGAGAAGGGGCACCGGGTTGCTTTCAGAACGTATCCTATTGGCTGCAAACATCTCCATCCATATAAACAAATGTTCATTCATAACGAGGCCTTAAAGTGGTAGTAAAGCCAAAGGCCAACTATTCACAACCACCTCCGGACCGCCGCCGCCGCACGCCGATAAACGTCCTCACTTTGAAGAGGAATATAGTTATGGCAGCAGCTACCATAACCCCCAGTATCCTCTTCTTCGGCCAGTAGTCTGGTTTCTGATAATGGTGGTCTCTGCGGCAGATTCGCTGCAAGATCACTTTTATCGGCAGGGACCCCTCCCCTCCCGCCACACTCAGATGCCCTCCACCGCTTCCTGGAGCCGTTGGCAGAGGTGATCGGATCCTTGTCCTTGCTGGGTATGGAGATGAGTGGGGGGGGTGGAGATGCCGCACCCCCCCCCCCACCCCCGTCTCCGTACCATTGCAGGGCAGAAGCAACGTCAAAACTATACTACCGCCAATAGATCTTAAAAAAAAAAAAAAAGGGAATTTTTTTTTTTTTTTTTTTTAAATGACAATTTTTTTTTCACATTTTTTTTTTTTTTTTTTTTTTATTGCTTTTTAGTGTAAATTTGAGATCTGAGTTCTTTTTGACCCCCAGATCTCATATTTAAGAGGACCTTTCTTTTTTTTTTTTCCTATACATTCCTTGTAATGGGAATAAAAGTGACACAAATTTTTTTTTTTTTTTTTTTTTAAAGAACAGTGTAAAAAAAAATAAAAATAAATAGATAAAAAAAAAAAAGTAAAATAAAAGAAAAAAATAAATAAATAATAAAAAAAAGGTAAAATAAATAAAGAAAATACATTTTTTTTATTATTTATTTATTTTACCTTTTTTTTTATTATTTATTTATTTTCTTTTATTTCTTTTACTTTTTTTTATTATTTATTTAAAGTAAAATAAATAAAATAAAAAAAAAATTAATTAAAAAAAAAAAAAAAAAAAATAAATAATATATATTTTTTTTAAAATATGCCCCGTCCCGACGAGCTTGCGTGCAGAACGCATACGTGAGCAGCGCCCGCATATGAAAACGGTGTTCAAACCACACATGTGAGTTATCGACTCGATCGTTAGAGCGAGAGCAATAATTCTATCCCTAGACCTCCTCTGTAAACGCAAAACATGCAACCTGTAGAATTTTTTAAACATCACCTATGGGGAGTTTTAAGGGTAAAAGTTTGTTGCCATTCCGCGAGCGGGGCGCAATTTTGAAGCGTGACATGTTGGGAATCAATTTACTCGGCGTAACATTATCTTTCACAATATAAAAAAATAAATAAATTGGCCTAACTTTACTGTTGTCTTATTTTTTTTTATTCTAAAAAATGTGCGCTTGTAAGAACGCTGCGCAAATACGGTGTGACAGAAAGTATTGCAACAACCGCCATTTTATTCTCTAGGGTGTTAGAAAAAGTAATTTTCTAGCAAAAAAAAAAATAAAAAATAAAAAAAAATAAAAAAAACTGTCCTCATCTTGTTAACAACAAATCTCAAAAAAAAAGTCTCGGTCCTTAAAGCGGGGAGCCCATTTAAAAAAAATAAAAATAAAATTAATAAATAGTCAGCAGCTACAAATACTGCAGCTGCTGACTTTTAATAATCCGACACTTACCTGTCCCGGGGTCCAGCAATGCGGGGGAACGAAGCCCCCCCCTCTTCTCCCCCTCGGTTCGGCGGCGCTGGCATTGTAACTGTGGGCGCCCGGCTGTGGCTTCTAAGCCGGGCACCCACTGCGCATGCGCGATCGGCGCCGCGCAATCATCTGGGACCGGTCACGTGTCCCAGATGATTGACAAGAGGGAGGGGGCAGAGCTGAGCCCTTCCTGCGCCGAGGGGAAGTGATGTCACCAGCCCAGGCACTGAAGGAGGCAGACTACGAGGGACCCCCAAGCAGCAGAGCAACAGGCATTTATTGGTGAGTTTAAAAAAAAAAAAAAAAAACAAATTTTGAATTTTTATGGCAAAAAAAGGGGGCAAAAGGGACAGCTGCCCCGGGCCCAGTCATTGTTGTGGGGGGCCCAAGACGGCTGCCTCTTGAGCCCTGCACTGCCCCCCAAATAAGTTGATAAGTGGATTCCAGAGATCCCAAGAATACGTTTGCCCAGGGTCTGATCAATATTAAAGTCCGCCCTGGGCCCAGCCATTGTTGGCATTTCATCCTCTCCCCTGCAGGAGCTGCTCACTGCCACGGGAGAGCTGAAGCTGCAGGATCATGGCATTAAAAAATAGGTAAAGCAGACATACAGGAAAGGTAGGTGGGGGAGGGGGGGCTTTTAAGACCAGTTAGGGTTAGACACTTTAAAATCCACTCAATGCATTGCAGCTGCACCAAAGCGAAAGCCGCGCAAAGTCTTCCAGAAAGCAGCCACAGCTCCGGGCAGAAAAGCCTGTCCCCCTGCCAGCATGCTGCAGAGGAAGACTTTCGCTCTCTGCGTGTAAACAGCGGTCCCTCTGCAGAGATCCAGCGCACACACCCCTCTCCAATCAACAGAAAGCATGAGGTTCACCGATTTGAGAGCTATAGGGTCTTACTCAGCAAGGGGGCCTCTGCAGAGAGACCACTGCTTCTAGACAAGGATCCCTCTCTGCTGCATGCCTGCTGGCCTTGTAAATCATATCGGCTTCATAGATAGGTGGTGAAGTTGTGGGGGGAGGGGGGATACAGAGGCTGGGTGACCACACAAAACAGGTGATTGGAATTAGACTTGTCCTCTTTAGGGTCTCGGCATTGTAGCTCCACCCCCCCTGTATTGGAAAGTGTCGAAATATTTGTGATCTCCGGGACAAAAGCGTGTATTTACAGAGCGAGGTGACATCATGGCGTGGGGGGTGGGGTGAAGGATTGCCGCATTGTGGTCTGGAATAAAAACGCAGGATCAGGTTTCTCAGCCAAGACTAAAATTTTCCCTCAAACTACTTTATTTTACCAACTGAAGACCACGCCTATTCCGAAAATTATTTTATTTATATTATCATTTCTTCTCCCCCCTCCCCCCCCAACTTGGAAACAAAAAACTCAGTATTTTCTTTGATAGAAACATTTTATTTATATTATTGCTTTTAAAAAAATGTTTTCCCCACTTGGAAACAAAAAAATAAATAAAATAAAAACCAATTTTTTTGCTACAAAAAAATAAGATTCTTAAAACTGCCAAACATTTTATTTATAATATTATTATCATTGCTTTAATTTTTTTATCCCCCCCCCCCCCCTGCACTTGAAAGCAAAAAATAAAATGTATTTTTTTGCTAGAAAATGTTCTTAAAACTGCCAAACATTTTATTTATATTATTGCTTTAAAAAAATGTTTTCCCCACTTGGAAACAAAAAAATAAATAAAATAAAACACAATTTTTTTGCTACAAAAAAAATAAGATTCTTAAAACTGCCAAACATTTTATTTATAATATTATTATCATTGCTTTAATTATTTTATTTACCCACCCCCCCCCCCCCCCACTTGAAAACAAAAAAAAAACCTGTATTTTTTTGCTAGAAAATGTTCTTAAAACTGCCAAACATTTTATTTATATTATTATTATTGCTTTTTAATTACCCCCCCCCCTCTTGGAAACAAAAAAATAATATAAATAAAAAGGTTTATACATTTCTTCATAAAGGAGGACCTGTCGCCCATATTTCTATTACAAAGTAATAAAATGGATTAAAAAATAAAAATAAATAAAATAAAAAACACAATTTTTTTGCTACAAAAAAAAAAAAATTCTTAAAACTGCCAAACATTTTATTTATAATATCATTATCATTGCTTTAATTTTTTTATTCCTCCCGCACTTGAAGGCAAAAAAAATGTTTTTATTTTTTTGCTAGAAAATGTTCTTAAAACTGCCAAACATTTTATTTATATTATTATTGCTTTTTAATTACCCCCCCCCCCCCCTCTTGGAAACAAAAAATAATCTAAATAAAAAGGTTTATAGATTTCTCCATAGGAGGACCTGTCATCCTTATTTCTATTACAAAGTAATAAAAGGGATTAAAAAAAAATAAAAATAAATAAATAAATAAAAAAGGGACAGTGTAAAAAATAAAAATAAGATTTTTTTTTTTTTTTAAAAGCACCCCATCGCTCCACGCTCCTACGCAGAAGCAAAACGCCCACATATGTAAACGGCGTTGGCACCACATGTTAAGGTATCGCCGCGATCGTTAGAGCGAGAGCAATAATTCTAGCACTAGACCTCCTCTAACTCTAAACTGGTAACCTGTAAAACATTTTGAAGAGTCACCTATGGAGATTTATAAGTACCGTAATTTGTCGCCATTCCAAAAGCGTGCGCAATTGTAAAAAGCATGACATGCTTGGTATCTACTTGCCGTAACATCATTTTTATATTTCACCAAAAAAATAAAAATAAAAAATATATTGTGTTTTTTTTTGCATTAAAAGTCATGAAAGTGTATTTTTTTTTTAAAAATAAAATGTTTTTGAAAATACGTTGCGCAAATACTGTGTGACATAAAATATTGCAACTATCACCATTTTATTCTCGAGGGTCTCCGCTAAAAATAAAAATAAATAAATAAATAAATAAAGGAGGAGATGATAGATAGACACACACACACTGACAAAAGTAAGTACACCCCTTGCATTTTTGTAAACCTTTTCTTCTCTCTTTTCATGTGACAACACTGAAGAAATGACACTTGTCTACAATGTAAAGTAGTGAGTGTACAGCTTGTATAACGATGTAAATTTGCCGTCCCCTCAAAATAACTCAACACACAGCCATTAATGTCTAAACCGCTGGCAACAAAAGTCAGGACACCCCTAAGTGAAAATGTCCAGATTGGGCCCAAAGTGTCAATATTTTTTGTGTGGCCGCCATTATTTTCCAGCTCTGCCTTAACCCTCTTGGGCATGGAGGTCACCGGAGCTTCACAGGTTGTCACCGGAGTCCTCTTCCCCTCCTCCATGACGACATCACGGAGCTGGTGGATGTTGGAGACCTTGCGCTCCTCCACCTTCCGTTTGAGGATGTCCCACAGATGCTCAATAGGGTTTAGGTCTGGAGACATGCTTGGCCTGTCCATCACCTTTACCCTCAGCTTCTTTAGCAAGGCAGTGGTGGTCTTGGAGGTGTGTTTGGGGTGGTTATCATGTTGGAATACTGCCCTGCGGCCCAGTCTCTGAAGGGAGGAGATCATGCTCTGCTTCAGTATGTCACAGTACATGTTGGCATTCATGGTTCCCTCAATGATCTGTAGCTCCCCAGTGCCGGCAGCACTCATGCAGCCCCAGACCATGACACTCCCACCACCAAGACACTCCCACCACCAAGACACTCCCACCACCATGACACTCCCACCACCATGACACTCCCACCACCATGACACTCCCACCACCATGACACTCCCACCACCATGACACTCCCACCACCATGACACTCCCACCACCATGACACTCCCACCACCAAGACACTCCCACCACCATGACACTCCCACCACCAAGACACTCCCACCACCAAGACACTCCCACCACCAAGACACTCCCACCACCAAGACACTCCCCCCACCATGACACTCCCACCACCAAGACACTCCCACCACCAAGACACTCCCACCACCAAGACACTCCCACCACCAAGACACTCCCACCACCAAGGCACTCCCCCCACCATGACACTCCCCCCCACCATGCTTGACTGTAGACAAGACACACTTGTCTTTGTCCTCCTCACCTGGTTGCCCCCACACACGCCTGACACCATCTGACACCAAATACCTTTATCTTGGTCTCATCAGACCACAGGACGTGGTTCCAGTAATCCGTGTCCTTAGTCTGCTTGTCTTCAGCAAACTGTTTGCGGACTTTGTGTTTCATCTGTAGAAGGAAAAAAATAGGACTGTTTTTATCTTGGATAAAACACACGGGAGTTCCCCTTTAATTCTCGGGAAGCTCACACCTGTACAGCAACAAAGTAACCATTGATGGCAGAGAGGTAATGCAGGGATTGCTCAGTAGAGGGCGCCGTGTCCTCACAGGTTGGGGGTCTCCACCCTTCACTGCCATCTCCGGGGAGATCTCCCACCCAACCGGACAATCCAGGTTCCCGATATCAAAGGGAACAGGAGATCCCAACTCACATTATACTACCCCCCGCTAATTACTCTTAATAAAGAGAACCTGTCACCCCCCCTCCCCCCTCTCCACACATTGTATGAAGTGTCGCTTAATTTCTTTTCTCTGGTAGGTGAGGGAATACATTGTATCTTTTTTAGATTTCCATCTCCTCCTGTGTATGATGGCTGAAGATACATTATCAGTGACTTCAACCCAAAAAAAAAAAAATTTAGATTGCAACCCCTTCGCTCCAATGTTTACTTTTCATTAGCGAATTCCACTGCCTGAAACTGGAAAGAGGTAGAAGTTAACGAGCCGTCACCCTTCACAGGGTTGGTGGCTGTGAAGAGTAAACATTCGGATCGTCTGTACGCAAAACTCTCCTCCTGTCTCCTCCTGTCTCCTCCTGTGTACACCGAGAAAACAAACAAACATTCGTTGTAACGCCGAGGGGTCCATTTATTAAAAAAAAGTGCGGAGGGGTCCATATCAGCCCAAAAGTCACAAATAATACCGGTAATGATTGTAATGTGTGACATGACAGAGCACTACGTGTTATAAGGCTACTTTCTCCTGTTTGAAATGAATAAGAATAGAGTGAGTCAGGAAAATACCACATTATGACCTCTAGATGGAGCCGATGATCATAAGAAACGGGTATTTAAGGCAGAACTGTATCTGAGCACCACAAACCAAACCCAATTTCATTCATTTTTAATATTCAAAGCAAAGTCCTCCATCCTTCTTCTCCCCCATTCATCCATCCTTCTTCTCCCCCAATCCATCCATCCATCCTTCCATTCCTCCATACATGTCTCCATCCATCCATCCTTCTTCCCCCCAATCCATCCATCCATGTCTCCATCCATCTTTCCATTCCTCCATCCTTGTCTCATCCATCCTTCCATTCCCCCATCCATCCATGTCTCCATCCATCCTTCCACTCCTCCATCCATCCATGTCTCCATCCATCCTTCCACTCCCCCATCCATCCATGTCTCCATCCATCCTTCCACTCCTCCATCCATCCATGTCTCCATCCATCCTTCCACTCCTCCATCCATCCATGTCTCCATCCATCCTTCCATTCCCCCATCCATCCATGTCTCCATCCATCCTTCCACTCCTCCATCCATCCATGTCTCCATCCATCCTTCCACTCCCCCATCCATCCATGTCTCCATCCATCCTTCCACTCCCCCTTCCATCCATGTCTCCATCCATCCTTCCACTCCTCCATCCATCCATCCTTCCACTCCCCCATCCATCCATGTCTCCATCCATCCTTCCACTCCTCCATCCATCCTTCCACTCCCCCATCCATCCATGTCTCCATCCATCCTTCCACTCCTCCATCCATCCATTCCACTCCTCCATCCATGTCTCCATCCATCCTTCCACTCCTCCATCCATGTCTCCATCCTTCCACTCCTCCATCCATGTCTCCCCCATCCATCCTTCCACTCCTCCATCCATCCTTCCACTCCTCCATCCTTCCATTCCACTCCCCCATCCATCCATGTCTCCATCCTTCCACTCCCCCATCCATCTATGTCTCCATCCATCCTTCCACTCCCCCATCCATCCATGTCTCCATCCATCCTTCCACTCCTCCATCCATCTATGTCTCCATCCATCCTTCCACTCCTCCATCCATCCTTCCACTCCTCCATCCATGTCTCCTTCCATCCTTCCACTCCCCCATCCATGTCTCCATCCATCCTTCCACTCCTCCATCCATCCATGTCTCCATCCATCCTTCCACTTCTCCATCCTTCCACTCCCCCATCCATCCATGTCTCCATCCATCCATCCACTCCTCCAGCCATCCATCCATGTCTCCATCCATCCTTCCACTCCTCCATTCTTCCTCTCCCCAAGCTTCCCTGCTTTATTTTGCAGAGAAATCACTCTGAAATATGACCCCCCCCCCCCCCCCCCAGCATTTATAGCTGTGGCCATCTTGAGTAAGGGCAGAGGTTTCAAGTAGCATTTACTTCCTAGAATCCATCTGCCCTTAGCTCAGGCATGCAGGCAGGAGGGTGTGTTCAGCTGAGAAAGCCCCTCCTCCCATGAAGACTCCTGTGACGTTGAACCTTATTTTGGCCTAGGCCAGGAAGTAACTGAAGAAATGTAAAAAAAACAAAAAAACAAAAAAAAAGTATAAAACAAGTAAGTATAATCTCTCTTCCCATCTATTTCCTAATACTGGCAGAATACGGAACACAAATAGTCAATGATAAAACGAGAGAGTGAAATTCCACGATAGGATCGGCTCCTGCAGAGGGCGAGCGATAATACAGAATTCAGGTCTCCGTCTGCAACATTGTATCCGTTGTGTGTAGCCAATCGCCTTCTACAGGAGCCGATCCATTACATCATATATGTGATGTCATCCCTCTCTATATACTCCCTCTGATCCCAGTGTATCTGTATACAGTCTGAGAGTGTGATGTCATATCTGTATATATACTCCTCTGATCTCCGTGTGTATATGATGTCATCGCTGTCTATATCCTCCTGTGATCTCGGTGTATACAGTGTGGTGGTGGGGGGGGGGGGGGGGCGGTGCGTCCTCTCCTGGTCTAGGAGTGTCTCTCCAGGTAGGGCGGCCTGTGCCCCGGGGAGGGATGGGGGAGGGTTCAGGTTTCAGGTGAACGGATCTACATACCAGGAAAGACTTCCAGCAACAGTCAGCAGAGACGCTCCGGAGGGTCGGGATGTTCCGCGGTTCCAGGAGGCGCCGCTCTCAGGTAAGGCGTTCAGCCCGCGCTCTTCTTTTCTCTCGTCTTCCGGAAGCCGCGTCTCTTCTCTGCTCTTTATTTATTTTTTCTTCTTTGTCTGCAACAATCCGGAGAGCCGAGATGTGTGCAGCCGACCCGTCACACATCCCCCGGGAACACGCAGCCTCCGGATTATTATTATTATTATTATAATAATAATTATTCAGGATTTATAATCATCAATTATTATAATTATTCAGGATTTATATCATCAATTATTATAATTTTTCAGGATTTATATTTTTATACAGTATTTATATTATTATTATTCTTCTTCAGGATTTACATTAGCCCCAGTTCACACTGCGACGACTTGTCACGTGACTTGAGAGTTCAAAGTCACGTGACAAGTTGCGCCCCTTGAGCCGCACCGGTTAAAAGGGTTCCACCGCGGTTAAAGTCGCTCCGACTTAGAAAAGGGTTCCTGCACTACTTTGGTGCGACTTCAAAAACACAACTTGCATTGATTTCTATTAATGAAGAAGTCGCATGCAAGCTGCGATGAAGTTGCGCAGAGATGTCGGATTTGAAGCCGCGCCAGTGTGAACAGCAGCTTATTCAGGATTTATATTATAATACCGGGTTCATATTATTATTCAGGATTTTTATTATTAATTCTTATGGATTTTTTATTATTATAGTGTTTATATTATTCTTCAGGCTATATATTATTATTATTATTAATAAGGTTTTTTTTATTATAATAATATTAATACAGGGTTTAGATTATTATATAGGGTTTATAAATTATTCAGGATTAATATTATTCAGGATATATATTATTTTTATGATGATTATTATACAGGGTTTATATTAAGAATTTTTATTATTAATATTAATACAGGGTTTATATATTATTATTATTATTCAGGATTTAGAGAGAAATATATAATATCTATCTCTCTAAATCCCGAATAATAATAATAATAATAATAATAATAATAATAATAATAATAATATATAAACCCTGTGTGTATATATTATATATATACATATATAATATATACACACAGGGTTTATATATTATTATTATTTTATATATATATATATATATATATATATATATATATATATATATATATATATATATATATATATATATATATATATATATATATATATATTTTTTTTTTATTATTATTCAGGATTTTTATTATTATATTAATGCAGGGTTTCTATTATTATTATTATTATTATTATACAGGATATAGATATATATACCCTGTATAATAATAATAATAATAATAATAATAGAAACCCTGCATTAATATAATAATAAAAATCCTGAATAATAATAATAATATACATACATATACACATATATAAAATATTATTATTATTATTATTATAGAGGGTTTATATAGCGCCAACAGTGTGCGTAGCGCTTTAGACTATAAAGGGAGACAGTACAATTCCATACAGGAGGGATCAGAGGGACCTTAGATCCGGCCATACACAGGTAGAATTTCATTGGAACGTTCGTACAAAAAAAAAAAAAAAAATTCAGAAAATTAATTCCCGTGAACGTTCGATCTCGCCATCATTGAGTCCACTCACACTGGTGCTGGACAGCCCTTCATAATGGGACATAATTTCCAGGCGTATCCTTTGGGTTTATGTGGCGCCTCGAACATGAGCGTTACGTAATGTGCAATTTTTCCCGAGGCGGCCGGTAAGAACAGGAGGTTGGACCGCTGTTTTACCACCCCCAGAACATGCTGCGGCTCCAAAGCTTTGTGCCAAAACTTCTACCACCTCTTGTATCAGTTCCATCCTCCAATGACAACCCTTTCAAAGTCATCAGAACCCATCAACTCCCATTAGTGGGGCTTCATCAGAACCCATCAGCTCCCTCATCGGTGCCCATCAGTGGGGCCTCATCAGAACCCATCAGTGGGGCCTCATCAGAACCCATCAGCTCCCTCATCAACGCCCATCAGTGGGGCTTCATCAGAACCCATCAGTGGGGCTTCATCAGTGCCCATCAGTGGGGCTTCATCAGAACCCATCAGCTCCCTCATCAGTGCCCATCAGTGGAGCTTCATCAGAACCCATCAGCTCCCTCATCAACGCTCATCAGTGGGGCTTCATCAGAACCCATCAGTGGGGCTTCATCAGAACCCATCAGTGGGGCTTCATCAGAACCCATCAGTGGGGCTTCATCAGAACCCATCAGTGGGGCTTCATCAGAACCCATCAGCTCCCTCATCAACGCCCATCAGTGGGGATCAGAACCCATCAGCTCCCTCATCAGCGCCCATCAGAACCAATCAGTGGGGCTTCATCAGAACCCATCAGCTCCCTCATCAGCACCCATCAGTGGAGCCTCATCAGAACCCATCAGCTCCCTCATCAACGCTCATCAGTGGGGCTTCATCAGAACCCATCAGTGGGGCTTCATCAACTCCCTCATCAGCGCCCATCAGTGGGGCTTCATCAGAACCCATCTGTGCTACCTCATCAGCTCCCCCATTAGCGCAGCCCCATTCATCAGCACCCTCAGTGTGGCCTCATCAGCTCGGCCTCATCAGCACACGTCAGCACAGCCTCATCAGAATCCATCAGTGCAGCCCCATCAGCACCCTCATCAGAACCCATCAGTGCAGCCTCATCAGCACTCATCAGTGAGGCCTCTTCAGAACCCATCAACTCCCATTAGTGGGGCTTCATCAGCTCCCTCATCAGCGCCTGTCAGTGGGGCTTCATCAGAACCCATAAACTCCCTCATCAGCGCCCATCAGTGGGGCTTCATCAGAACCCATCAGCACAGCCTCATCAGCTCCCTCATCAGCGTGGCCCCATCAGCACCCTCATTAGTGGGGCTTCTTTAGCTCCCTCATCAGCGCCCATCAGTGTGGCCTGATCAGCATAGAAGCAAAATTACTAAGTTGCAAAATTTTAAAACTGAAAAAAAAAAAAGTCCCCGTCCCCCCCTCTTCAAAATTGGGGAAGTGGGAACTGGTTAAATGTAATTTGTGTACAGCGTTGCACGACTGCGCAATTGTCAAAGTAACGTAGTAACTGTTACGGATTACAAAAAAAAAACAAAAAAAACCAATTGCCTGGTCATGAAGGGGGGGGGGGGTAAATCTTCCGGAGGTCAAGTGGTGTCAAAAGAGTGGTGCAGCAGCTTTAATAAAATCCCCCCCCCCCCCCCCCCCCCCCCACTGTGCTTGTACTGACCTCCCCTGGAATGTGGGGCCGCACCGCACTGCGTTCTAATGTGAACGGCCCTTACTGTACGCGCCATTCACAAAAAATAAAATAATTAAATTACGCCGACTGAATCATCACGTTTCCTCGCCAAGTTTTTGGAATGTGATAAAAAAAAAAAAAAAGGGACAGGAAATGATTAGACAATAATTGGCTATGGATGGAGGAAGTTCTCGGCCCACAGAGCTGAGACAAAAATGGTCAACAAAAAAAACGCCAGAGAAAGCGCATTTTGAGCTCACAGTGATCCCACGATCGGTTGCTGTTCCTGCCAATCCCCCCTCCAATCATCAAGACACTATTAAAAGAATCAGGGCTGCCCCTCCTTCACATAACCCGACATGGGGCCCCATACAACCAATGCTTCGGTTTTGAATGAACACAGTGACTGATCGGTACCGATCACTCCTTGTCTTCATTCAGGAAAGGAAGGAGCTGGTAAATTACATATTTACCGTACCCTTCCCCCCATTCTCAATCTTGAAGGACCCTATTGTGTGCTTGCAGCTGCTGGTGGGAAGAAGAGGAGGGAAGCCTGCAGCTCTGCGGGTGTAGGGGGGCAAACGGGGGGGGGGGGCCTGGGCAGCAGGGGGAAATGTATGGTGCACAGGGAGGGCGATTGGTGCGGCACAGGGGGGGAAACGGGCGAGAGGGTGAACGGGTGAGAGGGGGGGTGAACGGGTGAGAGGGGGGGTGAACGGGTGAGAGGGGGGTGGTGAACGGGTGAGAGGGGGGTGGTGAACGGGTGAGAGGGGGGGTGGTGAACGGGTGAGAGGGGGGGTGGTGAACGGGTGAGAGGGGTGAACGGGTGGGAGGGGGGGGTGAACTGGTGAGAGGGGGGGTGGTGAACGGGTGAGAGGGGTGAACGGGTGAGAGGGGGGGTGGTGGTGAACGGGTGAGAGGTGAACGGGTGACAGGGGGGTGAACGGGGGGGTGGTGAACGGGTGAGGAGCAATTACTAGAAGAGATCCTTTGTATGGCTCTCTCTGCAGCAGCTGAAAGCCAAACGGGGAGGGAGCCAGTCACCCTTCCTGCCCACATCCATCTCACTCTGCTGCCCGGGCCCCCTACAGGAGGGCTGGTGGTACCCCATTTACCTTACAGACCCGAAAGCGATGCCGGGGCTGCGCTGGAAAGGGTTAAACTATTGCTGAATATTTAATGATGTTCCCACATGACCCGCTCTGATCACACCGTGATGGAGGAGAGACGGGACTGGGCCTGCCTTGTGATTGCCGATGGGCACGAGTCACCCATTCATGCCAATGACGACATCTTAAACTCCGCCCACAAGTTTCATTTAAATCTATTCCTCGATAGTTACAAGGAATATGGATCCACTCTGTGTGCACCAAACGCCTTTCAAACCCAGATATTACCTTGTAAAAGTAGCAGTGACAACTTCTGTGCCCGAAGACAGGTATAGCAGAGGTAAGTGATGGTCACATCGAATGTCTTCAGGTGGGTGATCTCTGCTCTGAGTCCTCTAGGGACATCCCCCATGTAGACGCTCAATCACTGTGATCAGTCTGTGTAATCGGGGGAGAGGGGGGTCCTCCACTCACCTGGAACCCAGAACTCTTCAACTGTGTTTAGACACGTGCCGGATGAATGTCCACCTACCTGTATACAACGAGGGACCAGAAAAACATCCACCTACCTGTATACAAGGGACCAGACAAACGTTCACCTACCTGTATACAAAGGGGCCAGGTGAACGTCCACCTCCTGTATTACAAGGGACCAGGTGAACATCCACCTACCTGTATACAAGGGGCCAGTTGAATGTCCACCTACCTGTATACAAGGGGCCAGTTGAATGTGCACCTACCTGTATACAAGGGGCCAGTTGAATGTGCACCTACCTGTATACAAGGGGCCAGTTGAATGTCCACCTACCTGTATACAAGGGGCCAGTTGAATGTCCACCTACCTGTATACAAGGGGCCAGTTGAATGTCCACCTACTTGTATACAAGGGGCCAGTTGAATGTCCACCTACTTGTATACAACAAGGGACCAGGTGAACATCCACCTACCTGTATGCAACAAAGGACCAGGTGAACATCAACCTACCTGAATACAAGGGGCCAGGTGAACGTCCACCTCCTGCATACAAGGGGCCAGTTGAATGTCCACCTACCTGTATACAAGGGGCCAGTTGAACGTCCACCTACCTGTATACAAGGGGCCAGTTGAATGTCCACCTACTTGTATACAACAAGGGACCAGGTGAACGTCAACCTACCTGTATACAAGGGACCAGGTGAACGTCAACCTACCTGTATACAAGGGACCAGGTGAACGTCAACCTACCTGTATACAAGGGACCAGGTGAACGTCAACCTACCTGTATACAAGGGACCAGTTGAATGTCCACCTACCTGTATACAAGGGGCCAGTTGAATGTCCACCTACCTGTATACAAGGGGCCAGTTGAATGTCCACCTACCTGTATACAAGGGGCCAGTTGAATGTCCACCTACCTGTATACAAGGGGCCAGTTGAATGTCCACCTACCTGTATACAAGGGACCAGGTGAACGTCCACCTACCTGTATACAAGGGACCAGGTGAACGTCCACCTACCTGTATACAAGGGGCCAGTTGAACGTCCACCTACCTGTATACAAGGGACCAGGTGAACGTCCACCTACCTGTATACAAGGGGCCAGTTGAACGTCCACCTACCTGTATACAAGGGGCCAGGTGAACGTCCACCTACCTGTATACAAGGGACCAGGTGAACGTCCACCTACCTGTATACAAGGGGCCAGTTGAACGTCCACCTACCTGTATACAAGGGGCCAGGTGAACGTCCACCTACCTGTATACAAGGGACCAGGTGAACGTCCACCTACCTGTATACAAGGGGCCAGTTGAACGTCCACCTACCTGTATACAAGGGGCCAGTTGAACGTCCACCTACCTGTATACAAGGGGCCAGTTGAACGTCCACCTACCTGTATACAAGGGGCCAGTTGAACGTCCACCTACCTGTATACAAGGGGCCAGTTGAACGTCCACCTACCTGTATACAAGGGGCCAGGTGAACGTCCACCTACCTGTATACAAGGGGCCAGGTGAACGTCAACCTACCTGTATACAAGGGGCCAGGTGAACATCCATCTACCTGTATACAAGGGACCAGGTGAACATCCACCTCCTGTATACAAGGGACCAGGTGAACATCCACCTCCTGTATACAAGGGGCCAGGTGAACATCCATCTACCTGTGCACAACAAGGGCCCATACTGGGTATAAGGCACTTCAAGTCCCAGCATGCCAGGCAGTTCCTCAGACGGCACAAATCCCATCTTCTCCTGTTCTATAGCAGAGAACAATGACAGCTCACCTGGATGTCATTACCTGGCTCCGCCCCCCCAGGTAACACCTGGATGGCACCGCCTCACCCCTCCACAAGTGATTAGCAAGTCTGATCCCAAATCCCACCATTTACTTACATCATTACTTTTTGATCTACAGAGTTTGTTTTCCTATTACCCTCATGCTGCCATTTATTGAAGGGGGGAGGGGCTGATAAATTAAGATGAACTTCAGGCAGATATAAAAGACACAAATGAATGCAGCAAAGGGTATTCTTCTTTAAAAAACAAGCAGTGGAAGTACCTGAATGGAACCGCCTCTTTCAGTCTCCTCTACTGTATGGTCTGTACAGCAGAGCTCAGAGATGGGGAGGGAGAAGCAGCACAGAGAGACAATCACGTGTGTTGCCATGTAAAAAGAAAAACATGCTGATAGGAGTAGAGATCAGAGTGACAGGGAGATGAACGTCTCAGTGTGCCTTGTCTCTACTTTTACTATCTGGTCACAGGGTGGGGGTGGGGAAAGGACCTGTAAGTGAAAGTGAAACTGTCTCCGCCTACCTCCTGTAGTTTTCTGCAGACAGGTTGGAGTGGGTGGAGCTCCTGGGTCCCTCTCACAGCTTTGCTCTCTCTTCTTATGCAGGGGGACTGGTCTTGTCTCCGCCCCTTCCTGTAGTTTCTGTAGTGGGTGGAGCCTGCTGGGACCCCTCCTACATCTCTGCTCTCTACTTGTTCAGGGTGACTGGTCTTGTCTCCACCGTTCCTGTAGTTTTATGTAGTGGGCGGAGCCTGCTGGGACCCCTCCCACATCTCTGCTCTCTACTTGTGCAGGGGGACTGGTCTTGTCTCCACCCTTCCTGTAGTTCTATGTAGTGGGTGGAGCCTGCTGGGACCCCTCCCACATCTCTGCTCTCTACTTGTGCAGGGTGACTGGTCTTGTCTCCGCCCCTCCTGTAGTTCTCTGTAGTGGGTGGAGCCTGCTGGGACCCCTCCCACATCTCTGCTCTCTCTCCTTGTGCAGGGTGACTGGTCTTGTCTCCGCCCCTTCCTGTAGTTTTCTGTAGTGGGTGGAGCCTGCTGGGTCCCTCCCACATCTCTGCTCTCTCTCCTTGTGCAGGGGGACTGGTCTTGTCTCCGCCCCTCCTATAGTTCTCTGTAGTGGGTGGAGCCTGCCGGGTCCCTCCCACATCTCTGCTCTCTCTGCTTGTGCATGGGGACTGGTCTTGTCTCCACCCTTCCTGTAGTTTTCTGTAGTGGGCGGAGTCTGCCCGGACCCTCCCACATCTCTGCTCTCTCCTTGTGCAGGGGACTGGTCTTGTCTCCGCCCCCTCCTGTAGTTCTCTGTAGTGGGTGGAGCCTGCTGGGACCCTCCCACATCTCTGCTCTCTCTCCTTGTTCAGGGGGACTGGTTCTGTAGCGGGTGGAGTCTGCTGGGACGCTGTACAGCACAGTGATGAAGTCACTGTTACTTTTACAAGGTAATATCTGAGTTTGCAATGTAGATTTATATCCTTTGTGGCTTAAAATAAATATTTTTAAATGATGTTTGTGTCTGGAGTTCAGCTTTTAACTCTATTGTTGCCATCCTCATCGACCCCCAGCGCGTTTCGTCAACATGGTAAAAACGTCTCTGGAATTTTAGAGAAATGAAATCTCTCAGCTCCGTTCTTCTTTTACTTATTTAGTGTTTGGTCTCTCCAGCTTAGAAATGCACATGGCTTAGTGGCTGTGGTCGTAAATAAGGAGGTGGATATGAAGATTGAACTCTCCGGCTGACGCAGATAAGAGAAATCTGCAGAATCTTTTCCCAGAATCCCTGCCCCGAGAACCTTCCCAGACAGCACTTATCTTTCTGCTCCGACAAATTAAAGGCTTAACCTGACACTTGGCACCCGGGGAGATGCATGCTTCTAACGCACAAAGAAGCCGCCTCCTCCGCCGCTCTCAGCGCGTCGTAAAACACGAACACACCGGGAAGATAAACTACGTCTGCGAAGAGGAGTGAATGTTAAATATCTGCACTGAATTATTTCATTGTATCAAAACGAATACACATTATACATTGTAACTTCATGGGAAATCCCTACATGTGAATGAAGCCCGCTACATTGTATCATACTTCATTCACATGGATCCAGGTATTATGCTGCCCATAGGCGCTTCAATAAATGATCGATTTCTTTTACAATTGGTCCCTCCTGATCTGATCAAAGTAATTGATCTATAGTCGATGACCCATTCCTTGAACGTTTGAACATCCAGACTTATTAACCCAAGACTCTTCCCAATGTTTCTTCTTTACTGAAGGGCGCTGATAGGCTGCATTGATGGGGAATGATGAAGCTGCACTGATGGGGTCTGATGAGGCTGCACTGATGGGGTCTGATGAGGCTGCACTGATGGGGTCTGATGAGGCTGCACTGATGGGGAATGATGAGGCTGCACTGATGGGGAATGATGAGGCTGCACTGATGGGGACTGATGAGGCTGCACTGATGGGGACTAATGAGGCTGCACTGATGGGGAATGATGAGGCTGCACTGATGGGGACTGATGAGGTTGCACTGAGGGGGAATGATGAGGCTGCACTGATGGGGAATGATGAGGCTGCACTGATTGGGTGTGATGAGGCTGCACTGATGGGGAATGATGAGGCTGCACTGAGGGGGACTGATGAGGCTGCATTGATGGGGACTAATGAGGCTGCACTGATGGGGAATGATGAGGCTGCACTGATGAGGCTGCATTGATGGGGAATGATGAGGCTGCACTGATGGGAATGATGAGGCTGCACTGATGGGGACTGATAGGCTGCATTGATGGGGACTGATAGGCTGCATTGATGGGGACTAATGAGGCTGCACTGATGGGGAATGATGAGGCTGCACTGATGGGGAATGATGAGGCTGCATTGATGGGGACTGATGAGGTTGCACTGAGGGGGAATGATGAGGCTGCACTGATGTGGACTGATGAGACTGCACTGATGGGGACTGATGAGACTGCACTGATGGGGACTGATGAGGCTGCACTGATGGGGACTGATGAGGCTGCACTGATGGGGAATGATGAGGCTGCACTGATGGGGATGATGAGGCTGCACTGATGGGGACTGATGATGAGGCTGCATTGATGGGGATTGATGAGGCTGTATTGATGGGGACTGATGAGGCTGCATTGATGGGGACTGATGAGGCTGCACTGATGGGGACTGATGAGGCTGCACTGATGGGGACTAATGAGGCCGCATTGATGGGGACTGATGAGGCTGCACTGATGGGGACTAATGAGGCTGCATTGATGGGGACTAATGAGGCTGCATTGATGGGGATTGATGAGGCTGCATTGGTGGGGACTGATGAGGCTGCACTGATGGGGACTGATAGGCTGCACTGCTGTTTTTTTTTTTTTTTTGCTAAACAAAAAGCCGAAAATGTTGAAAAAATTTAATTTTCTTTGTTTCTGTTATAAAATTTTGCAAATAATCTTCCTTCATAAATTTAGGCCAAAATGTATTCTGGTGAAAATACCCCAAATCAGTGTATATTAGTTATTCTGTAGGAAGGTTATAGAGTCCACAAACTATGGGATACACAGTATCTGACAAAAGTAAGTACACCCCTCACATTTGTGTAAATCTTTTCTTCTCTCTTTTCATGTGACAACACTGAAGAAATGACACTTGTCTACAATGTAAAGTAGTGAGTGTACAGCTTGTATAACAGTGTAAATTTGCCGTCCCCTCAAAATAACTCAACACACAGCCATTAATGTCTAAACCGCTGGCAACAAAAGTCAGGACACCCCTAAGTGAAAATGTCCAAATTGGGCCCAAAGTGTCAATTTTTTGTGTGGCCGCCATTATTTTCCAGCACTGCCTTAACCCTCTTGGGCATGGAGGTCACCAGAGCTTCACAGGTTGTCACTGGAGTCCTCTTCCCCCTCCTCCATGATGACATCACAGAGCTGGTGGATGTTGGAGACCTTGCGCTCCTCCACCTTCCGTTTGAGGATGTCCCACAGATGATCAATAGGGTTTAGGTCTGGAGACATGCTTTGCCAGTCCATCACCTTTACCCTCAGCTTCTTTAGCGAGGCAGTGGTGGTCTTGGAGGTGTGTTTGGGGTGGTTATCATGTTGGAATACTGCCCTGCGGCCCAGTCTCTGAAGGGAGGGGATCATGCTCTGCTTCAGCCATGCATCGTACGCGGCGATGCATAAAAAAATGTAGTAAAATATGCTGCAGTAGTGTGAATAGGAGATAAATATTACTTTTATTTATTTTATTTGTTAATAAATTTATAAATAAATAAAAATGAAATAAATGTATTTATTTATTCGGTACGCCCTTTGCAGATATAACAGCTTCACCTCTTCTGGGAAGGCCGTCCACAAGGTTTAGGAGGGTGTCTGTGGGAAGGTTTGACCGTTCTTCCAGAAGCGCAATAATAAAATTTATAAATAAATAAAATTAAATAATAATGTATTTATTTATTCCTTACGCCGTGACGAGGGTCACATTTGCCCGCACCGGTGTTCCGCGCGTCCCCAATGCATGTCAACCAGTACAATCCTGATCTGACATGCGTGGGGGGTGCGCAGCCCCCGAATCTAAAAAAATAAAAAATAAAAAAAAATAAAAAAATAAAGTGTGGGAAGTTTCCAAATGGCAGATCCAAGTTCCTTTCTAATATCTCTGGAGGAAATGAGCAAATGAGCAGAGGAATGTGATTGGACGGTGACATTCTCTCCTTCAGTTCATATCGGTTCCCACCATGCGCGGCTCTCACAGGTGACAATTAAAGCTGAACAGCCGGTGAATGATTACAAAGGTCGCAGTTAACTATTAATGCTCTCACTTTCCTATTCAAGGTTTGTTCCGGCCCAGCGCCTTTAACCCATTGTTAGCCGGCAGGTGCTGCGCCTTCCCAGACCCGGCTCCTGTATACTGGGTGAGGTATATATATATATATATATCTAGTGCATGGCCCCAGGTGCAGGAGGGCTTTGATCTCTGGGAGAAATCCGATAACAGGGAAGCAGCCCCCGGGGGTGTACAAGACCAGTAATACTGGTGTCAGGACTGGTGTGCACAGAGAAAAAAAACACACAAAAAAAAAAAATATATATATATATATATATATATATATATATATATATATATATATATATACACTGTAATTAGAATGTATTATAATATATATATATATTTTAATAAATTCGTTTTTTTCATATTATATATATATATATATATATATATGCCGACATACACAAAGCCGAATGTACTCGGCTAGGCTCAGTCTGCTCACAGTCAGGGGCGGGACTGCGAGTGGAGCCGAGTATATTTTGCTTTGTGTATGTCGGTCAGTGGAGATCGGCGCCAATTTTAAATAATCAGCGGCTGGGCAATGCTGCAAAGAGACTGGCAAGGCTGCAAAGGCACTGGGCAAGGCTGCAGGTGGACACTGGGCAAGGCTGCAGATGGACACTGGGCAAGGCTGCAGATGGACATTGGGCAAGGCTGCAGATGGACAAGGCTGCAGATGGACATTGGGCAAGGCTGCAGATGGACACTGATAAGGCTGCATTGATTTTTTTCCCTTAACCACTTTCAGCCCCGGACCAATTTGCAGCCAAAGGACCAGGCCCCTTTTTGCGATTCGGCGCTGCGTCACTTTAACTGACAATTGCGCGGTCGTGCGGCGTGGCTCCCAAACAAAATTGACGTCCTTTCTTTCCCACAAATAGAGCTTTCTTTTGGTGGTATTTGATCGCCCTTGCGGTTTTTATTTTTTGCGCTATAAACAAAAAAGAGCAACAATTTTGAAAAAAAATGCATTCTTTTTTATTTTTTGCTATAATAAATATCCCAAAAATATATAAAAAAAATATTTTTTTCCTCAGTTTAGGCCGATCCGTATTCTTCTACATATTTTTGGTAAAAAAAAATCGCAATAAGCGATTATTGATTGGTTTGTGCAGAAGTTATAGCGTTTACAAGATAGGGGATAGTTTTATAGCATTTTATTAATATTTTTTTTTTTTATTAGTAATGGCGGCGATCAGAGATTTTTATTGTGACTGCGACATTATGGCGGACACATCGGACATTTTTGACACATTTTTGGGACCATTGTCATTTATACAGCAATCATGCTATTTAAATGCATTGATTCCTGTATAAAAGACACTGGCAGTGAAGGGGTTAACCACTAGGTGGCAGTGTAGGGGTTAAGTATGCCTAGGGGTGTGTTTCTTACAGTGGTGGGAGGCGTGGCTGTCAGCTAGTGAATGCTGATCTCTGCTCCAATCACAGGGAGCAGAGATCGGCGTCACTAGTTGCTAGGCAGAACGGGGAGATGCTGTTTATTTCCGCATCTCCCCGTTCAGCCTTCCCGTGAGATGATCGCGGGCGTCCCCGCGGGGATTGAGTCCGCGGGACCCGCGACCGGCCTCATGGGGGTCCCGACCGGCGTGGGAGCGCGCCGCTCCCGGCGTGCTCCCGATGGCACGGACGGCATTAAAAAGGGACTTATATATACGCCCTCCTGCCTGTCCGTGCCATTCTGCCGACGTACATCGTCGTGCGCCGGTCGGGAACCGGTTAAAATTCCCTCCTAAACTTGGGGTGCGTGTTATATGCCGATAAATATGGTAATTATTTTTTTTTATTTTTTTTTTGGTAATTATTATTTTTAACATACTGTCACCAGTCTGTATCCCTGATTACCACCACACCAGTTTTATGATGACGCCGCACTGCACTGGTGACAGTATTTAGAAAAAAAAATAAAATACTAATACATTTTCTTCATTTTCCATAAAATTGAAACTTCGAAAATCTAGCCATGCCTCTTACTAAAAACCTTGGACTGTCCAAAAAGGGGTAATTTTTCAGGGGGGATCTGTACTATCCTGGCATTTTCAGGCCTTAAGAAATAAAGGAAATGAGATCGGCCGTCGGTACATCAGGACTGATCAATTTTCAGACATTTCCCATAGTTTGTAGATTCTATGATCATAGCAGAATACCTTTTGGCTTAAATTTATGATGAAAATTTGATTTTTTTATAGGAGATGTTTTATAAACAGAAAGTAGAAAATATCGAGGGGCTTCAACATTTTCAGTATTTTTTTGTTTACTGTATATACTCGAGTATAAGCCAAGTTTTTCAGCACATTTTTTTGTGCTGACAATGCCCCCCCCCTCGGCTTATACTCGAGTCAAGCACTTTTCTGCAGCAGAATCTCTGGGCCAATTGGCGCTAGGAACCCCATATTTGGTATGCCAACCCAGTGCACTACTAGCACTACAACATATCCAAAGTGGGGTTCCTAGCACTAAGTGGCCCCAAGATACGGGGGCCCCAAAATCAGTTCGGAAAACGTCATTCTCTGCTGCAGAAAAGTGCTTGACATTTTCCGACCCAACTTTGGGGCCCCCGTATCTCGGGGGCCACTTGGTGCTAGGAACCCCAAAGTTGGTATTTAAACCCAGTGGAACTAGCACTACACCATATCCTAGCACCAAGTGACCCCAAGATACAGGTCCCCAAAGTCAGTCAATTGTGTCCATCTGCAGCAATGTCATTTCAGGACTCTTTAGCTGCAGGTAGGGGGCATCTACCAAGTTTGAAGTTCGGGGGACCTATGGCTGCAAATGGGTACAGTGAGGCTGCAAATGGGCACAGTGAGGCTGCAAATGGGCACAGTGAGGCTGCAAATGGGCACAGTGAGGCATGCAAATGGGTACAGTGAGGCTGCAAATGGGCACAGTGAGGCATGCAAATGGGCACAGTGAGGCATGCAAATGGGCACAGTGAGGCATGCAAATGGGCACAGTGAGGCATGCAAATGGACACAATGAGGCTGCAAATGGGCACAGTGAGGCATGCAAATGGGCACAGTGAGGCTGCAAATGGGCACAGTGAGGCTGCAAATGGGCATTGTTGACCCTCTTTTCCACTTACAGTAGCTGCGCATTTCTCACCCTAGGCTTATACTCGAGTCAATACGTTTTCCCAGTTGTTTGTGGTAAAATTAAGTGCCTCGGCTTATATTCGGGTCGGCTTATACTCGAGTATATACGGTATATCATAAAAAATAAAAAAACCCAGAGGTGATCAAACACCACCAAAAGAAAGCTCTAATTGTGTGAACAAAATTATCTAAATTTCATTTGCGCACAGTGTTGTATGACCGCGCAATTGCCAGTTAAAGTAGTGCAGTGCTGAATAGCAAAAAAATAGCATGGTCATTAAGGTGGGAAAAAATCTCTCTGGGGGCAAGTGCTTACAAAGAGAATCCATTGTGGCTGTTTAAAAAAAAAAAAAACAAGAGATTTACTAAGCAATGTACCAGAGAATCTGAATTCCACGGGACCCTTTGAAGCTGACAGCTGGTCCAGGACGTTCTCATGTTAGTGAGTCACCTAGAAGACCTCCATTTTACCGCTTTATAAAGGATCTTGAAACAACTATGACCTTCAAACAGTTTAGCTTCTGCTCTGCAATTACCAAATATCACCCCCATGATCACATATTCCTTGGCTGTGTCAGCGTCTTCCCATCTGTTTTTTCCCATTCCTTAGCTCGGTATTTGAAGCCCCCTAATTACACACAACACTCGTAGAATCTGGTGTTTATAGGCGTGCGCGGCGTCTTATCGATGATGTTTTGTCTCTGGAATTTTTTCTGATGCCTTGTGTTTTGTAAGCAGGATTAATTACATTGTGTTCTCCCAGTCCTGTTGTTAAGTGGACCTGTCACCTACACATGGAAGCCTCGGTATAGGAACAGAGTCCTAGGGGTCCTGACTGGGCCTGAAGTGGGCAGGAGGCCCTTGTTGTGACCCTCTATCCCAGGCTTTCTCAACTATTTAGGAACCCCTAAGATAACTTATTAGGACTTGGGCAACCCCTGCATAAACCAACCCATCTAGAGTCAGTGGGAAAATGTCCCTTACATTGGTGGTCTGTGGGAACTATGTTCCTGATGTCCAGTCTAGGAACATACAGGCTGGAAGTAAGACATATCCAGGGCAGCCTTCCTCAACCCCTTTACCCCAGAGGGACCCTTGACATAACTTTCAGTTCTCAGGGAACCCCTGCTATGATTCAGGGGTCAATAGGAAAATGCCCCTTCCGTTGGTTGTCCGCGGGAAGAATGCCCCTTCCGTTGGTCGTCAGCAGGAAGAATGCCCCTTCTGTTGGTCGTCCACGGGAAGAATGATCCTTCCGTCGGTTGTCCGCGGGAAGAATGCCCCTTCCGTTGGTCGTCATAGGGAAGAATGCCCCTTCCATTGGTCGTCAGCGGGAAGAATGCCCCTTCCGTTGGTCGTCCGCGGGAAGTAGGCCCCTTCCGTTGGTCGTCAGTGGGAAGAATGCCCCTTCCGTTGGTCGTCAGCGGGAAGAATGCTCCTTCCGTTGGTCGTCCGCGGGAAGAATGCTCCTTCCGTTGGTCGTCAGCGGGAAGAATGCTCCTTCCGTTGGTCGTCTGCGGGAAGAATGCCCCTTCTGTTGGTCGTCCGCGGGAAGAATGCCCCTTCTGTTGGTCGTCCGCGGGAAGAACGCTCCTTCCGTTGGTTGTCCGCAGGAAGAATGCCCATTCCGTTGGTCGTCAGCGGGAAGAATGCCCCTTCTGTTGGTCGTCCGCGGGAAGAATGCTCCTTCCGTTGGTCGTCCGTGGGAAGAACGCTCCTTCCGTTGGTCGTCAGCGGGAAGAATGCCCATTCCGTTGGTCGTCAGCGGGAAGAATGCCCCTTCTGTTGGTCGTCCGCGGGAAGAATGCTCCTTCCGTTGGTCGTCCGCGGGAAGAATGTTCCTTCCGTTGGTCGTCCGCGGGAAGAATGCTCCTTCCGTTGGTCGTCCGCGGGAAGAATGCTCCTTTTGTTGGTCGTCAGAGTGAAGAATGCCCCTTCCGTTGGTCGTCAGCGGGAAGAATGCCCCTTCTGTTGGTCGTCCGCGGGAAGTATGCCCCTTCCATTGGTCGTCAGCGGGAAGAATGCCCCTTCCGTTGGTCGTCAGCGGGAAGAATGCTCCTTCCGTTGGTCGTCCGCGGAAAGAATGCTCCTTCCGTTGGTCGTCCGCGGGAAGAATGCTCCTTCCGTTGGTCGTCAGCGGGAAGAATGCTCCTTCCGTTGGTCGTCCGCGGGAAGAATGCTCCTTCCGTTGGTCGTCTGCGGGAAGAATGCCCCTTCTGTTGGTCATCCGCGGGAAGAATGCCCCTTCTGTTGGTCGTCCGCGGGAAGAATGCTCCTTCCGTTGGTCGTCTGTGGGAAGAACGCTCCTTCCGTTGGTTGTCCGCGGGAAGAATGCCCATTCCGTTGGTCGTCAGCGGGAAGAATGCCCCTTCTGTTGGTCGTCCGCGGGAAGAATGCTCCTTCCGTTGGTCGTCCGCGGGAAGAATGTTCCTTCCGTTGGTCGTCCGCGGGAAGAATGCTCCTTCCGTTGGTCGTCCGCGGGAAGAATGCTCCTTCTGTTGGTCGTCAGCGGGAAGAATGTTCCTTCCGTTGGTCGTCAGCGGGAAGAATGTTCCTTCCGTTGGTCGTCAGTGGAATGAAAGTCTCTTACGTTGGTGGTCAGTGTGTAGAGCGCTCCTTACATTGGTGTTCAGAATGCCATTGTTAACGACAGCTAAAATAGATCGTTGGTGTCATGCTGCTTACTTTGCCTAGTGGCATTGGTCCCAAAAGTCTAATGGCACAACCAAAATAGGAGGTCAATCAGCCATGGCTCAAGGAACCCCTAGCAAGCTCTGGGGGGACCCTAGGGTTCCACATAATCCTGGTTGAGAATGGCTCCAACACTAGTTATACTTAAGGGGTTGTAAAGGTAAAAACATTTTCACCTTAATGCATTAAGGTGAAAAAACACCAGACAATGTGGCCCCCCCGTTTTACTTACCTGACCCTTTGAAAGTCCCACGCTCGCACCTGACATCTTCTTCGCCGATCAGCCTGGCCGCTGATTGGTTACAGTGGATGGATTGAAAGCAGCTCAGCCATTGGCTCACGCTGCTGTCAATCACATCCAATGACGCGGCGTGCCGGGGGGGTGGGGCCGAGTGATACAGTGAGCCGCTATGGCCGCCGGGCTGTATCATGGGAGCGCGCCCGCAAGCACATCTCACTATGCGAGGGAGCTAACATACTGATGGTACAACCTGCCCCATTTTGGTTCAAAAGAAAATGATGTACACTAAGAATGCTTTCCTATCCATTAACCTATCTGCAGAACCACTTAGAACAGTTATGAGGAGGAAGATGGTCAACGGGGTTATACAGTATATAACATATTTCAGAAGGCCCAATCAAAAAGGATGGATGGTGCGCTGTTGTAGCGCTTTTCCCAAGGAAACCACTGGGAAGTTGGGTCCCTCCTAGCCTCACTGCATTGACTGACTGTGGCCCCAAACACCGACCTACCTTCCCTGCCACTGACATCAACTCCTTTAACCTCTTCTTGTAGGATTTTTTTTATTGTTCAATGTCCAGGTAAGAGAGAGGTTTAGGGATTACAGGACATAATATAGTGACATAGTATTCCCTCCACTCAAAGAAACTTCTGTAGGCCCTCTAACAAGCCAATGGGGTGCCTTCAAACCAAGACACACAGTCTTCAATAGTGTGCCTTTAAGCCAAGACTGACAATGGACTGAGCAATATTTTTCCTGAGGGTGCTTCAATTTTACCACCGCACTTCCTGTCTTCCAGGCCTTAGCATAGGTTCATCCCGAACCTTGCAACTTTCTGAATGAATGAATAACTTGTATAGCGCTGCAACTGCGAACTGAATCGCCTCAAGGCTCTTGATCCGCCCTGTGCTTCCTGCTTGTTAGAAGAGGTGGGTCTTGAGTTTTTTTCTGAAGGCCCGATGGTTTTTTTCCAAGCAGATGTCAGTGGGTAGATCGTTCCATAGCCGAGGTCCTTGGACTGCGAATCTTCGTTCTCCCTTGGATTTGTAGCGGGATTTAGGGACGAGGAGGATGTTTTGGCTAGTTGATCGGAGGCTGCGATTGGGTGTGTCGTGTTTTATTTTCTCACATAGGTATTGAGGAGCATTTCCTTGTGTGCATTTGTGGGTGAGGCAGAGGGTCTTGAAAGTGATCCGATCCTTAGCGGTTAGCCAATGAAGGGTCCTTAGGGCTGGGGAGATGGATTCCCAGGTTTTTCTTCCAGTGACCAGTCTTGTTGCCGTGTTTTGGATGACTTGTAGGTGAGCACTCTGGTATTTGTGTAGTCCTATGTAGAGGGAGTTTGCTTAGTCGAGTCGGGAATTGATGATTGTTCCAACTACTACTGCTTCCTCTTTTTCTGGAATGAAGGGGATGAGTCTACGTAGCAGACAGAGAAGATAGTGAGAGCCACTGACTACTGATCCTATTTCTTCCTCAGGCAGTAGGCCTCTTCTTCAGCTACCTCCTCTACAGACTGTAGGCCTCTTCTTCAGCTACCTCCTCTCCAGCTACCTCCCCCCCAGGCAGTAGGACTCTCTTTCAGCTACCTCCTCTTCTTGAGCAACATCTTCTCCAGGCAGCAGGCCTCTTCTTCAGCTACCTCCTCTCCAGGCAGTAGGCCTCTTCTTCAGCTACCTCCTCTCCAGGCAGTAGGCCTCTTCTTCAGACAGCTACCCCCCCAGGCAGTAAGCCTCTTCTTTAGCTTCCCCCCCCAGGCTGCGGGCCTCTTCTTCAGCTACCTCCACTCCAGGCTGTAGGCCTCTTCTTCAGCTACCTCCTCCCCAGGCTGTAGGCCTCTTCAGCTAGCTCCTCTCCAGGCAGTAGGCCTCTTCTTCAGCTACCCCCCCCCCCCCAAGGCTGTAGGCCTCTTCAGCTACCTCCCGCCCAGGCAGTAGGCCTCTTCTTCAGCTACCCCCAGGCTACGGGCCTCTTCTTCAGCTACCTCCTCTCCAGGCTGTAGGCCTCTTCTTCGGCTACCTCCTCTTCAGCCACATCACCTCCAGGCTGTAGGCCTCTTCTTCAGATACCTCCTCTCCAGGCAGTAGGCCTCTTCTTCAGCTACCTTCTCTCCAGGCTGTAGGCCTCTTTTTGAGCTACCTCCTCTTCAGCCATCTCCTCTCCAGGCACTAGGCCTCTTCTTCAGCTACCTTCTCTCCAGGCTCTAGGCCTCTTCTTCAGCTACCTCCTCTTCATGCACTAGGCCTCTTCTTCAGCTACCTCCTCTTCAGGCTCTAGGCCTCTTCTTCAGCTACCTTCTCTCCAGGCAGTAGGCCTCTTCTTCAGCTACCTTCTCTCCAGGCTCTAGGCCTCTTCTTTAGCTACCTCCTCTTCAGGCTCTAGGCCTCTCCTTCAGCTACCTCCTCCTCAGACAGTAGGCCTGGGAGGCAAAGGACTCTCCAACACAATACATCCTCTCCATCCCCAGCTGAGATCACTGGAAATAACCCCCTCGTAATGGACCAGTGAGATAAATATGCATAACCCATTACATTGTATCTTCTTGCTCTATCTTCTAGGGAACGCTCCCCTAGTACAGACACCCAAGAAATGCAGAAAAAAAAAATATCAGAGTCCAGGCTTACTATAGCCTAGCTGCCCACTACATTTGGTATAGGGACATACCAGCTTTTGGAAGGGTCCCTATACTGTCAGATGGGAGAGACTCAGGTGGGATAGTTGGAACTTGTGGCCTGCTGGGGTCCTATTAATTAATTTGTGACCAAAACACAACATACAGACCTTTTCTTGTGAGACTTTTTTTGTGTTGAATAAGACACGGATTGTGTATATATTTTATTGTACAATACATTGGTTATTTTCACCAGCCAACTCCACCCACACAGACCTCAGGCAGACTACAACTAATGTCTATACTTGTGTGTGCATTCCATTAAAACCACCTCCTTCCCACAGAAATCCCATTGATGCCTAATATCAGCCTGCTGCCGTAACAATGTTTCTTCAGTGTTTGGTTAACACTAACCAGCCACCGCAGTGCCAATATTAACGGCCCTTCCCACTTCATACTCTACGCTTTTGGGACTCTTAATGAAGTAGTTCCAAACTGACTCAAGTTAACAGGTCTTGGTTGCCAATTGTCTCACTAGATTTGTTCATTCATTTATAAAGCAGCGATCTGTAGGTTGGTAGCCTAGAAAAACAGAAAAAAAAATTCAGGTCTTGGGGAACCTTTACTAAAACCAATAGAGCTGGGATTAAATGGGGATAATACCCCTTATATTGGTGGTCAGTAAGAGGAATACAACCCTACCAATGGTGGTCAGAATTCCACCCCTACATTGGTGGGTCGGTAAGAAGAATGCAACCATTCTAATTGTGGTCAGAATTTCATCCTTACATTGTATTTACTGGTCAGTAAGAAGAATGCAACCATTACAATGGTGGTCAGAATTCCGCCCTTACATTAGTGGTCAGTAAGAAGTATGCAACCCTTCCAATGGTGGTCATAATTCCACCCTTACATTAGTGGTCTATAGAAGAATGCAACCCTTCCAATGGTGGTCAGAATTTCCTCCTTACATTGTATTCACTGGTCAGTAAGAAGAATGCAACCATCACAATGGTGGTCATAATTCCACCCTTACATTAGTGGTCAGTAAGAAGTATGCAACCCTTCCAATGGTGGTCAGAATTTCACCCTTACATTGGTGGTCAGTAAGAAGAATGCAACCCTTCTAATGGTGGTCAGAATTCTACCCTTACACTGGTGGGTCAGTAAGAAGAATGCAACCCTTCCAATGGTGGTCAGAATTCCACCCTTACATTGGTGGTCAGTAAGAAGAATGCAACCCTTCTAATGGTGGTCAGAATTCTACCCTTACATTGGTGGGTCAGTAAGAAGAATACAACCCTTCTAATGGTGGTCAGAATTCCACCCTTACATTGGTGGGTCAGTAAGAAGAATGCAACCCTTCCAATGGTGGTCAGAATTCCACCCTTACATTGGTGGTCAGTAAGAAGAATGCAACCCTTCTAATGGTGGTCAGAATTCTACCCTTACATTGGTGGGTCAGTAAGAAGAATACAACCCTTCTAATGGTGGTCAGAATTCCACCCTTACATTGGTGGGTCAGTAAGAAGAATGCAACCCTTCCAATGGTGGTCAGAATTTCATCCCTACATTGTATTCACTGGTCAGAAAGAAGAATGCAACCATTACAATGGTGGTCAGAATTCCGCCCTTACATTAGTGGTCAGTAAGAAGTATGCAACCCTTCCAATGGTGGTCAGAATTCCACCCTTACATTAGTGGTCAGTAAGAAGAATGAAACCCTTCCAATGGTGGTCAGAATTCCACCCTTACATTAGTGGTCAGTAAGATGTATGCAACCCTTCTAACGGTGGTCAGAATTCCACCCTTACATTGGTGGTCAGTAAGAAGAATGCAACCCTTCTAATGGTGGTCAGAATTCTACCCTTACATTGGTGGGTCAGTAAGAAGAATGCAACCCTTCTAATGGTGGTCAGAATTTCACCCTTACATTGGTGGTCAGAATTTCATCCCTACATTGTATTCACTGGTCAGAAAGAAGAATGCAACCATTACAATGGTGGTCAGAATTCCGCCCTTACATTAGTGGTCAGTAAGAAGTATGCAACCCTTCCAATGGTGGTCAGAATTCCACCCTTACATTAGTGGTCAGTAAGAAGAATGAAACCCTTCCAATGGTGGTCAGAATTCCGCCCTTACATTAGTGGTCAGTAAGATGTATGCAACCCTTCTAACGGTGGTCAGAATTCCACCCTTACATTGGTGGTCAGTAAGAAGAATGCAACCCTTCTAATGGTGGTCAGAATTCTACCCTTACATTGGTGGGTCAGTAAGAAGAATGCAACCCTTCTAATGGTGGTCAGAATTTCACCCTTACATTGGTGGTCAGAATTTCATCCCTACATTGTATTCACTGGTCAGAAAGAAGAATGCAACCATTACAATGGTGGTCAGAATTCCGCCCTTACATTAGTGGCCAGTAAGAAGTATGCAACCCTTCCAATGGTGGTCAGAATTCCACCCTTACATTGGTGGTCAGTAAGAAGAATGCAACCCTTCTAATGGTGGTCAGAATTCTACCCTTACACTGGTGGGTCAGTAAGAAGAATGCAACCCTTCCAATGGTGGTCAGAATTCCACCCTTACATTGGTGGTCAGTAAGAAGAATGCAACCCTTCTAATGGTGGTCAGAATTCCACCCTTACATTGGTGGGTCAGTAAGAAGTATGCAACCCTTCCAATGGTAGTCAGAATTCCACCCTTACATTGGTGGTCAGTAAGAAGAATGCAACCCTTCTAATGGTGGTCAGTATTCCACCCTTACATTGGTGGGTCAGTAAAAAGAATGCAACCCTTCTAATGGTGGTCAGAATTTCATCCTTACATTGTATTCACTGGTCAGTAAGAAGAATGCAACCATTACAATGGTGGTCATAATTCCACCCTTACATTAGTGGTCTATGTAAGAAGTATGCAACCCTTCCAATGGTGGTCAGAATTCTACCCTTACATTGGTGGTTAGTAGGAAGAATGCAACCCTTCCAATGGTGGTCAGAACCCTGGTTGAAAATGTCTGCTCTACAATATGGATGGACTGACAGCTTAGGCCTCATGCACATGGGAGACTTTGTTTCCTCCACTGGACGCCTTTGCTCCAGGGAAGGAAAATGCAGCTTAAAAAAAATAAAAAAAATAAAAACACGGCTAAAGCCGAGTTTAGGCGCTTACAGGCGCATCAAACGTTTGGGCGTTTTTTTCATTCCATTGGCCAGAAAAAAAAACAATATGTAATGGCCATTGGAATGAATTAAAGCTCAATCTCTAAACGCATTTCACCGTGTTTGCAAAACGCGTTTTTTAGGCTGCATTCTCCTCCAGAGAGAAAAGGCCGTCTAGTGGAGGAAATAAAACATTCCATGTGCATAAAGACTAATGCCCCGTACACACGGTCGGAAATTCCGACCACAAAATCCATTGGATTTTTTCCGACACTGGTGTTGCATACACACGGTCGGACAAAGTTGTCGGAAAATCCGATCATTCTGAACGTGGTGACGTTGGTTGCGTACGACGGGACTACGTAGAGGCCAGTAGCCAATAGCTTTGGTCTTGTAATTTGATCTGAGCATGCGTGGCACTTTGTCCGTCGGAATTCGCTACAGACGATCGGAAAAAGTCCGATCGGACTTTGTTGTGGGAAAATTTGAGAGCAGGATCTCAAATTTTTCCGACAGAAAAAGTCCGATGGCGCCCACTCACGGTCGGATTTTCCGACAACATGGTCCGATAGGACATTTTCCGTCGGAAATTCCGACCGTGTGTACGGGGCATTAAAGCGGTTCTGCACTGTCTTTATGTTTTTTTTTTTTTTTTTTACTTCAATGTAATGGCTTATGCAATTTAGTTTAGTTACTCACGTGTCCTTCTTTTGATAGAAGCTGCTGCCGGTTTTCATCGGAATGATGAGTTGTAAAAATTCTTCCCTGCTGGGGGCCATCTTGCCTGTGGGCATTTGAACCCACACAGGCACTTCAGATGGCCCAGCATGCACCGCCGTCACTGCGCCGATCTCGCGCGTGCGCAGGAACGGCGAAGTGCAGCTCACGTTCTCCGAAATCTCGCGAGATGTCGGCACATCTGCCGACATCTCGCGAGATTTCGGAAGATGTGGCCGACATCTCGCGAGATTTCGGAAGATGTGGCCGACATCTCGCGAGATCTCGCGAGATTTCGGAAGATGTGGCCGACATCTCGCGAGATTTCGGAAGATGTGGCCGAAATCTCGAGAGATTTCGGAAGATGTGGCCGAAATCTCGAGAGATTTCGGAAGATGTGGCCGACATCTCGAGAGATTTCGGAAGATGTGGCCGACATCTCGCGAGATTTCGGAAGATGTGGCCGACATCTCGCGAGATTTCGGAAGATGTGGCCGACATCTCGAGAGATTTCGGAAGATGTGGCCGAAATCTCGAGAGATTTCGGAAGATGTGGCCGAAATCTCAAGAGATTTCGGAAGATGTGGCCGAAATCTCGCGAGATTTCGGAAGATGTGGCCGAAATCTCAAGAGATTTCGGAAGATGTGGCCGAAATCTCGCGAGATTTCGGAAGATGTCCGCACTGACTCCTGGGAACAATGACACCAGATCCCAGGAGACAGTGCGGCGTGACGAGGATCCCCGCACAGACCCCGCCCAGACCCCGCCCACCGCCGCAGAGACAGAGGACAGGAAGTCAGCGATTATCAAGGTAAGTGAAAAAAAAAACACATTTCATTTAGTACTCTTTGCCTGATTTGGAAGGAAAAGAGATTTACTAAATGAAATGTGTGCCGAACCGCTTTAAGGTAACAGCTGTTATGTTGAAGAATTTGAATTATCGGCTGGGAAGATTAAGATTTCACATTTTATTTTTTGTCTTTATTTTACAGGGAGGGGAGATCAATGTCACGGGTCAAGGTCAGCCATGTTACAGCTGCAAGGAACGCTGTCCAGGTTTTCTGGCACACCGATGGAGGTGGGTAAAACGACCGGGACGTGACATATGAAATCAACTGTTGCCTTATTGGATGCTTCCACTAGACACTAGAGGGAGCTCTCAGCGGCTCAGTGAAATCCCTCAGCTTTTGTTTAACCACTTCAGCCCGGACCAATTGGCAGCCAAAGGACCAGGCCCCTTTTTGCAATTCGGCACTGCGTCGCTTTTAACTAACAATTGCGCGGTCATGCGACGTGGCTCCAAAACAAAATAGGCGTCCTTTTTTTCCCACAAATAGAGCTTTCTTTTGGTGGTATTTGATCGCCCCTGCGGTTTTTATTTTTTGCGCTATAAACAAAAATAGAGCGACAATTTTGAAAAAAATGCAATATTTTTTACTTTTTGCTATAATAAATATCCCAAAAAATATATAAAAAAACATTTTTTTTTTCCTCAGTTTAGGCCGATACGTATTCTTCTACATATTTTTGGTAAAAAAAATCGCAATTAGCGATTATTGATTAGTTTGCGCAAAAGTTATAGCGTTTACATTTTTATTAATATTTATTTTTTTATTAATTTTTATTGTGACTGCGACATTTTGGCGGACACATCGGACATTTTTGACACATTTTTGGGACATTTGTCATTTATACAGCAATCAATGCTATTTAAATAGCACTGATTCCTATGTAAATGACAGTTGTAGTTAGGGGGTTAACCACTAGGGGGCGGGGAGGAGTCAGTGTGACGTGTTGTGTTTTTTTTTTACAGTAGGGGGGCGTGGCTGTACGTCTGACGTCATTGATCGGCGTTCCCGATGACAGGGAACCGCCGATCACTGACAGTCAGTGTAGGAAGCGCGGGGAGAGGTTTGTTTACACAGACCTCTCCCCGTTCTTCAGCTCCGTAACCCGATCGATCGGGTCCGCTGGTCCCGCGGCCGGGGCATTGCTAGAAGAGAAGCAGGTCGATGAAAAAAAAAAAAGTTGTGGACGTTTTTTTTTTAGTAAAGATAAAATAAGGAGATGATGGTTTGATGGAGATCGGGGTCGAGGTTGAGGGCCAATCAAAAACCATTGTGGGTTCCCTTTAACCGCTTCAGCACCGGGCCATTTTACACCCCTTCCTTACCAGAGCACTTTTTGCGATTCGGCACTGCGTCGCTTTAACTGACAATTGCGCGGTCGTGCGACGTCACACCCAAACAAAATTGACGTCCTTTTTTTCCCACAAATAGAGCTTTCTTTTGGTGGTATTTGATCGCCCCTGCGGTTTTTATTTTTTGCGCTATAAACAAAAGAAGAGCGACAATTTTGACCAAAAAACACAATAGTTTTTACTTTTTGCTATAATAAATATCCCATTTTTTTTTTAAAAAAAAACGATTTTTTTTTTTTACTCAGTTTAGGCCGATACGTATTCTTCTACATATTTTTGGTAAAAAAAAAAAATCGCAATAAGCGTATATTGATGGTTTGCGCAAAAGTTATAGCGTTACAAAATAGGGGATAGATTTATTGCATTTTTTTTTTTTTTTTTTTTTTTACTAGTAATGGCGGCGATCTGCGATTTTTTTTTTCTCGTGACTGCGACATTGCGGCGGACACTTCGGACACTTTTGACACATTTTTGGGACCATTCACATTTACACAGCGATCGTTGCTATAAAATTGCATTGATTACTGTGTAAATGTGACTGGCAGGGAAGGGGTTAACACTAGGGGGCGCTGCAGGGGTTAATGTGTTCCCTATAGGAGTGATTCTAACTGTGGGGGGAGGGGACTCACAAGGGGAGGAGACCGATCATGTGTTCCTCCGTACTGGGATCACATGATCGGTCTCCTCGCCACTGACAGGACGTGGAGCTGTGTGTTTACACCCCATCATTACACACACAGCTCCACGGTCCCGCACGGCCACCGCTGTTTTAACGGGCAATCGCGGGTGCCCGGCGGACATCGCGGCCGCCGGGCACTCGCACCCGCGCGACATCTCGCGCGCGCCCCCCAGGCGGCCGGGAATGGGAGGACGTCATATGACGCCCACCCAGGATGGGAGATCCACCTTGTGGGCGTCATATGACTATGGGCGGGTAGTGAAGGGGTTAAAAAGGCGGGAACGTGGTATGGGTAGGTTTTCTGGTGGCATGGAGGTTGAGCCGTTATTTATATGAGGTGAATTTCTGTCCCGGTGACACCGATGGGCTAATCTCACATCTCTGTGTTATTTCTAGCTTGGCATTCCACAGCGTTCCCAAAATTACTCGCAGCTCGCCGACTTTCCCCGAGCTCAGCACAAATCACCAGGAGGACACATTGCTTAGCAATGCAAAAACTGAGCCTTAAAAGGGACGTTACCCTATACATTGTTTTATTCAACTTTTTTTTTTCCCAGTTGGATTTAGTTGGAAAAATGTGTACAGCGCCTTGAAAAAGTATTCATACCCCTTGAAATTCCCCACATTTTGCCATGTTACATCCAAAAACGTAAATGTATTTTATTGGGATTTTATGTGATGGACCAACACAAAGTGTCACATAATTGTGAAGTGGAAGGAAAATGATACAAGTAAATATGTGAAAAGAGTGGGGGGGGGTGGGGGGGGGGGCATTTGTATGGCGCCCCCCGGAGTCAATACTTTGTAGAACCCCCTTTCTCTACAAGTCTTTTTGGGGCGTCTCTACCAGCTTTGCCCATCTAGAGAGGACATTTCTGCCCCATTCTTCTTCTTTGTAAAATATCTCAAGCTCTGTCAGATTGGATGGAGAGCGTCTGTGAACAGCTATTTTCAAGTCTTGCCACAGATTCTCAATGGGATTTAGGTCTGGACTGTGACTGTTCCATTCTAACACATGAATATGCTTTGATGTAAACCATTCCATTGTAGCTCTGGCTGTATGTTTCGGGTCGTTGTCCTGCTGGAAGGTGACCCTCCCCCCCCCGGTCTCAAGTCTTTTGCAGACTCTAATGCCCGTACACACGGTCGGAAAATCTGACCACCAAATCCATCGGATTTGGTCCGACGGATTTAGTCCGACACTGGTGTTGCATACACACGGTCGGACAAAGTTGTCGGAAAATCCGATCATTCTGAACGTGGTGACGTTTGTTGCGTACGACGGGACTACGTAGAGGCTAGTAGCCAATAGCTTTGGTCTTGTAATGTGATCTGAGCATGCGTGGCACTTTGTCCGTCGGAATTCGCTACACACGATCGGAATTGGTGTGATCGGACTTTGTTGTCGGAAAATTTTTAGAGCAGGAGATACAACTTTGTCCGTCGGACAATCCGATGGAAAATGTCCGATGGTGCATACACACGGTCGGAATTTCCGACAACATTGTCCGATAGGACAGAATCCATCGGATAATCCGACCGTGTGTATGGGGCTTAACAGGTTTTCTTCTAAGATTGTCCTGTATTTGTCTCCATCCATCTTCCCACCAACTCTGACCAGCTTCCCTGTCCCTGCTGAAGAAAACCATCCCCACCACATGATGATGCCACCACCATGCTTCACAGTGGGGATGGTGTGTTCAGGGGGATGGGCAGTGTTAGTTTTCCCCACACATAGCGTTTTGCTTTTAGGCCAAAAAGTTCAATTTTGGTCTCATGTGAGCAGATCACCTTCTCCCACATGTTTGCTCCCCTCCCCCACATGGCTTCTCACAAACTACAAACAGGACTTCTTATGACTTTCTTTCTCCAATGTCTTTCTTCTTGTCACTCTTCCATAAAGGGCAGATTTGTGGAGAACACGACTAATAGTTGTCCTGTGGACAGACTCTCCCCCCTGAGCTGTGGATCTCTGCAGCTCCTCCAGAGTTACCATGGACCTCTTGGCTCTTCTCTGATGAATGCTCTCCTTGCCCGGCCCGGTCAGTTTAGGTGGACGGCCATGTCTTGGTAGGTTTGCAGTTGTGCCCATACTCTTTCCATTTTCCGATGATGGATTGAACAGAGCTCCGTGAGATGGTCAAAGCTTGGGAGATTATTTTATAACCTGACCCTGCTTTATACTTCTCCACAACTTTATCCCTGACCTGTCTGGTGTGTTCCTTGGCCTTCATGATGCTGTTTGTTCACTAAGGTTCCCTAAGAAAGCTCTGAGGGCTTCACAGAACAGCTGTATTTATACTGAGATTAAATTACACACAGGTGGACTCTATTTACTAATTAGGTGACTTCTGAAGGCAATTGGTTCCACTAGATTTTAGTTGGGGGTATCGGAGTAAAGGGGGCTGAATACAAATGCCCCTCCCCCCACACTTTTCACATATTTATTTGTATCATTTATCATTTTCCTTCCACTTCACAATTATGTGACACTTTGTGTTGGTCCATCACATAAAATCCCAATAAAATACATTTATGTTTTTGGTTGTAACATGACAAAATGTGGAAAATGTCAAGGGGTATGAATACTTTTTCAAGGCACCGTAAATCTTGGGTGAAAGTTTTGTGAATATTTTATGAAAACATCTATAAATAGACCCTCTAAAGCAGTGGTCTCCGAACTACGGCCCAGGGGCCAGATGCGGCCCTTTTGCGTGCCTTTATTCGGCCCTTGGGGCACTATTCCTCCTACTGATACAAGATGCTATTCCAACTACTGACACCAACTATGGGGCACTATTCCTCCCACTGACACCAATTACGGGGGAATATTCCTCCCACTGACACCAATGATGGGACACTATTCCTCCCACTGATACCAATGATAGGGCACTATTCCTCCCACTGACACCAATGATGGGGCACTATTCCTCCCACAGACACCAATGATGGGGCACTATTCCTCCCACTGATACCAATGATGGGGCACTATTCCTCCCACTGACACCAATGATGGGACACTATTCCTCCCACTGATACCAATGATGGGGCACTATTCCTCCCACTGACACCAATGATGGGGCACTATTCCTCCCACTGACACCGATGATGAGACACTATTCCCCCACTGACACCAATGATCGGACACTATTCCTCCCACTGACACCATTGATGGGACACTATTCCTCCCACTGACACCAACGATGGGGCACTATTCCTCCCACTGATACCAATGATGGGACACTATTCCTCCCACTGACACCAATGATGGGACACTATTCCTCCCACTGATACCAATGATGGGACACTATTCATCCCACTGACACCAATGATGGGGCACTATCCCTCCCACTGATACCAATGATGGGACACTATTCCTCCCACTGACACCAATGATGGGGCACTATACCTCCCACTGACACCAACGATGGGACACTATTCCTCCCACTGACACCAATGATGGGACACTATTCCTCCCACTGATACCAATGATGGGACACTATTCCTCCCACTGACACCAATGATGGGACACTATTCCTCCCACTGACACCAATGATGGGGCACTATTCTCTCCACTGATACCAATGATGGGCCACTATTCCTCCCACTGATACCAATGATGGGACACTATTCCTCCCACTGACACCAATGATGGGACACTATTCCTCCCACTGATACCAATGATGGGCCACTATTCCTCCCACTGACACCAATGATGGGACACTATTCCTCCCACTGACACCAATGATGGGGCACCATTCCTCCCACTGACACCAATGATGGGGCACTATTCCTCCCACTGACACCGATGATGGGGCACTATTCCTCCCACTGACACCAATGATGGGGCACTATTCCTCCCACTGACACCAATGATGGGACACTATTCCTCCCACTGACACCAATGATGGGGCACTATTCCTCCCACTGACACCAATGATGGGACACTATTCCTCCCACTGACACCAATGATGGGACACTATTCCTCCCACTGACACCAATGATGGGACACTATTCCTCCCACTGATACCAATGATGGGCCACTATTCCTCCCACTGATACCAATGATGGGACACTATTCCTCCCACTGACACCAATGATGGGACACTATTCCTCCCACTGACACCAATGATGGGGCACTATTCCTCCCACTGATACCAATGATGGGACACTATTCCTCCCACTGACACCAATGATGGGACACTATTCCTCCCACTGACACCAATGATGGGACACTATTCCTCCACTGACACCAATGATGGGACACTATTCCTCCCACTGACACCAATGATGGGACACTATTCCTCCCACTGACACCAATGATGGGGCACTATTCCTCCCACTGACACCAATGATGGGACACTATTCCTCCCACTGATACCAATGATGGGACACTATTCCTCCCACTGACACCAATGATGGGACACTATTCCTCCCACTGACACCAATGATGGGGCACTATTCCTCCCACTGACACCAATGATGGGGCACTATTCCTCCCACTGACACCAATTACGGGGGAATATTCCTCCCACTGACACCAATGATGGGACACTATTCCTCCCACTGATACCAATGATGGGGCACTATTCCTCCCACTGATACCAATGATAGGGCACTATTCCTCCCACTGACACCAATGATGGGGCACTATTCCTCCCACAGACACCAATGATGGGGCACTATTCCTCCCACTGATACCAATGATGGGGCACTATTCCTCCCACTGACACCAATGATGGGACACTATTCCTCCCACTGATACCAATGATGGGGCACTATTCCTCCCACTGACACCAATGATGGGGCACTATTCCTCCCACTGACACCGATGATGAGACACTATTCCCCCACTGACACCAATGATCGGACACTATTCCTCCCACTGACACCATTGATGGGACACTATTCCTCCCACTGACACCAACGATGGGGCACTATTCCTCCCACTGATACCAATGATGGGACCCTATTCCTCCCACTGACACCAATGATGGGACACTATTCCTCCCACTGATACCAATGATGGGACACTATTCATCCCACTGACACCAATGATGGGGCACTATTCCTCCCACTGATACCAATGATGGGACACTATTCCTCCCACTGACACCAATGATGGGGCACTATACCTCCCACTGACACCAATGATGGGACACTATTCCTCCCACTGACACCAATGATGGGACACTATTCCTCCCACTGATACCAATGATGGGACACTATTCCTCCCACTGACACCAATGATGGGGCACCATTCCTCCCACTGACACCAATGATGGGGCACTATTCCTCCCACTGACACCGATGATGGGGCACTATTCCTCCCACTGACACCAATGATGGGACACTATTCCTCCCACTGACACCAATGATGGGACACTATTCCTCCCACTGACACCAATGATGGGGCACTATTCCTCCCACTGACACCAATGATGGGACACTATTCCTCCCACTGACACCAATGATGGGACACTATTCCTCCCACTGACACCAATGATGGGACACTATTCCTCCCACTGATACCAATGATGAGACACTATTCCTCCCACTGACACCAATGATGGGACACTATTCCTCCCACTGATACCATCATCCGGCCCCCCTAAAGTCTGAAGGACAGTAAACTGGCCCTTCGTTTTGAAAGTTTGGAGACTCCTGCTCTAAGGCCTCCTTTACATGGGTGACCAGGGAGGTGATAAAATTGTTTTTTGACCTGCATTTTACCTCCCCCAACAGCTGCCGCAGTCATGGTGCTGCACGGCAATATTTTATACAACAGGTCGTGTTTGCCAGGCAATGAGCATTGCTAAACGCGGCCCATTCAAATGAATGCTTGCCCCACAGTTCTGGCACCGTATTTATTCTGTTTCAAATGTCACTTAATGCACTGGCATACCTTCGACCCAGTCTGTATGCATCACCTGCTGACTTGGCACCAACCCGCAGGAAGCTTAACTCTTCGATCTTCCAGTCTTTTGAATTAGACGAAAAGGGGGAGAAAAAGGGGGAGAAAAAGGGGGAGATCACACCCTGGAAACCACGGTCCACTGAAAAGCACTAAAACGCGATCCACCACAAATGGCTTTTTAAAGAGTGCAGCTCGTGGATAAAAGCCATAAATGTGGCTGGAAGTTATGGTGAGATGTTGACCATGGCGGGTTGTTGAAGACCATTGGTGGTCACGCGCAGTTTCTGTTTCAGGAAGATCTGCCAGCACTGTCAGTGCCATTGGGAAGAACATGGCAGCGCGGCGCCTCCACAAGACCTGGAGCGTTCTCTGTGCCGGATGGTTGGCGCAGACCGGTTCTCCTCGGGGGAAAGCAGCTCAGATACGGCTTCGGAGAAATACGCATGGGTACCGCCTGGGCTGTCGCCGGAGCAGGTACCGCCTTCACCAACCACTTTGATGATTGCCACCGATGGTCGTTGTTCTCTGTAAGAAATGTCACTATGTTTTCTGTGTTTTGTCCCAGGTCCACCAGTATTTCAGGTGTCTACCAGAAGACAAGATCCCATACGTCCAGAGCACAGGAGAGAGATACCGGCTGGGGCAACTCCTCCACCAACTACCCCCACATGACAGTGAGGTGAGGACATTGGCCAAGCCAAGGCTTGGGGCAACGCCCGGGATTCCTACTTTGCCAGGCCTGCTCTGTTCTTTAGGTCTATACTTTATCCTTCTCTTTTTCCCCCCCCTTCTTTCCATCTCTTAGGCCCCATTCACACATTTGCATTGGAATGCACTAAAATGCATGCGTCATCCAAGGCAATGTTACAGATAGAGCCTGTTCACATCTGTGAATATCACGTCATTGACCGAATATGGTCATGTGGTCATATCAAGCTATTGATGTCATGTGGCCACGAAGGGCTGGTGCAAGGGTTTTTGACACCCTAGGCGAAACCTCATTTTGCCCCCCCCCCCCCCGGCTGACTCCGCCTCCTTTTCCATGACCATGTAAATCCCACCTTTTTAATAAAGCGCCCATCAAATGCAGCCTCACCAGCGCCCATCAAATGCAGCCTCACCCGCGCCCATCAAATGCAGCCTACCATTGCCCTTCAATGCAGCCTACCAGTGCCCTTCAATGCAGCCTACCAGCGCCCATCAATGAATGTTTGCTTTCTGCGGGAGTCGGGACTCAGACACAGTCCTCCACCACTGCTGCGCCTCTGACACTATGTGTGGATGGAGTGGGGGCTGCCTGCTGATGCTGAGACTTAGTTTCTTGCTGCAGAGAGAAGAGAGTAGAAAAACCAGTGGCCTGGCGCCCTAGGCAGCAGGGCGCCCTAGGCGGATGCCTAGTTTGCCTAGTGGTAGCACCGGCCCTGTGGCCACGTTAGGTCAATGATGTCACCATATTAGGTCAGTGATGTCACCATATTAGGTCAATGATGTCATGTGGCCATATAAGGTCATTGATGTCACCATATTTGGTCAGTGATGTCACCATATTAGGTCAATGATGTCATGTGGCCATATTAGGTCAATGATGTCACCATATTATGTCAGTGATGTCACCATATTAGGTCAATGATGTCATGTGGCCATATAAGGTCATTGATGTCACCATATTTGGTCAATGATGTCATGTGGCCATATTAGGTCAGTGTTGTCACCATATTAGGTCAATGATGTCATGTGGCCACATTAGATCATTGATATCATGTCACCATATTAGGTCACTGATGTCACCATATTAAGTCAATGAGGTCATGTGGCCATGTTAGGTCAATGATGTTACCATATTAGGTCAATGATGTCACCAGCATCCCCGTCCCTTTGTTACGTGCGGCTGAGGGTTGGGGAATTCTTCATCTGGGGATTTACACAACCCTGCCACAGAGCCAGGCCATAGACCTGACCTTTTCTCTACTGCAGGTGAATACAGCTTGGACACTTCCCCACCCCCAGCCTGTGATTGGACAGTGAAGGAGCAGCAGCAGTCTAATTAAGGTTATCCCTCTGCTCTCTCTTTCTGTTAGCATATTGCTTGTCAGTAAAGGTGTATGCAGCAGAGATATTTAAAAAAATGGCAGTACTATTCCTTAAAGCCACCAATCAGACGTAAACTTGGAAATCTGATGGCCCAGTTACGCTATTGCATTGCGCTAACACACATTACATGCGTGGCTGTGAGAGCAATGCTGTCAGGTGAGCAGGAATACAGCTGGCAGTGCCAAGTTCTGTTAAAAGTTGGAGTCAGGTCCTAAGCCTAGTCAAGTGACAGACGAAACAAGAAGACACCAAGTCATAGGCAGTATCGGAGTCAGGGACAGGCTACGGTCAGCAACAGGCGGGCAGCGTGGTACAAATTCACTAAGTAGAAGGTAAGTACTCCAGGCGGAGGCTGGTTGTGGAGATAGACGGCGAACATAAGTAGAGAAGGGTAATCCGAAAGCAGGTCAGGTGGAAGCCGGGTCACTAATGGGATCGGAACGAATATCAGGATCAGGAACGCAGGAGCAAGACTGAAGACCATTCAGCAAAGAGCTTGCACAGAATTGAGGTTTAAATAGCCCACTGCAGTGGATGTGTGCAGTTAGATTTCTATGTCCACGAATCCATGCAAACCTATGCCCATCCATAGCGTCATTTATCTCCTTCCATTTCCACCCATCTAGCAGATTTCTGTCCTCATCCTCCATCCTCTTCCCCCTGCTTGGGTTGAATGTCCTCTTCTTTAGTTTCCATTCTCTATGGTGGTATTTGCACGGTTCTGTGGCAGACCCAGCGCTGCTGTTTGTTCTGTGCCAGGCCCAGACCCGCTGATAGTTGTAAGCCGGTCCTGTCCCCAGGCCCGGTACTGCTGCTCTTTGCAGGGCGAGGAAGAGCAGGAGCTGCTGACGCTGTTTGGCCAAAAACGGAAACTAGAGAACCTCGGGCGCGGAGCGGTGCGTCCCATCCCCAGAAGCACGAATGGGACAGTATGCAATAAGGTAAGAGCCCTCGTAAGCTCTCCTCCTATCATGGAGGATATTTTCTAAACCACAGACAAAGCCACTGAGATTAGCACCACATCCCTAAATTAGAAAAATATCAGAGTATGTTATGGGATTTTTAAGGTGCATGCACTAGGAAATAGATCCGAGAAAAATATTAAAAAAGAAAGACATTTTATTTTACAACATGTTTCGCCCTCATCCCCTGAAGAAGCCCAGCTCAAGGGCGAAACATTCTGGAATATGAAAAGACCATAATCAAATTTCTCTGGTAAGGCTTCGCATGTGGAAATGGCCTCCCCTTCATAGCATGGGGTACAAATATCTGTTGAGCGTCACTACAGTCATGCAGCACAGTGGTGTAGTGGTTAGCACTTTCACCTAGCAGTAATAGGGTCGCTGGTTCAAATCCCGACCACGACACCTTCTGCCTGGAGTTTGCATGTTCTCCCTGTGCCTGCGTGGGTTTCCTCCGGGCACTCCGGTTTCCTCCCACACTCCAAAGACATGCTGGTAGGTTAATTAGGTCCTGTCGATAAAATTGGCCAAATATGTGTATGTTGTATGTGTATGTGTTTGTAAGCGTGTCGGGACCCCACAGGGCAAGGACCGCGCTATACCACAGATGAACACCAGTTGCAAAAAGCGCCCTGAGGCGATTCAGTTCGCATAGGTAGCGCTATACAAGTCATTCATTCATTCATTTATTCATATTATCTCACTAGATGGCGATGTAGTAATGTTGGATTTTTTTTTTGGTAGCTCATTGCCTTATTTTGGATACTGTTTAGAAAAAATACAGTATAAAAGATATACAATATAATAAGCGATTTACAGTTTTGTTGTAGAAATGGCGGTGGTGAGAAACCCCCAAACCAGAATTCCCAGAATCACCCAATAGCAGCCAAATGATAATCCCCGACACCATAATTGAACTCTTCATATTCTACAACATATAGTTTTGGGTGGAGTTTGGCCTTTAAATGTGCCGACAGTACTGATAAGATACATACTGTATACATAATAGATAAATAATACCTAAAATAGTGTACAACCGCATGTCTCGAGCCAGCAAACGTAACGACAACACCGCTTGTGCTCTGCACGTACGCGTTACGTCCCTGGGCGGGGACCAGCACTAAATTCAAATGGTTCACATAGCAGCCTGGTAACAAGCATTTTCAGAAATAGAGACAGCACTATAGTTTTTTCCATAACAGATTTACTTTAAAAAAGGAAACAAAATGTCCAACCTCTACCTATAGCAAAAGTGTCGAGGATCTCTACAGTCATGCATTACTTGAATTATGTCACAAGGTGGAGCTGTAGTAAAGTAAGACATTTTTAAAATATAATAGATAAATAATACATAAAGATAAACAAGATAGTATCCAGTGTTTGCCGAGCCAGCAAATGTAACGATGTCACCGCCTGGGCTCCGCACTTACGCGTTACGTCCCTGCGTGGGGATTTCTTCCCATGAAGACGATACATTACACAGATGCCAATATATTACAGTATAATTAGATAATTATAACAGAATCCCCTTCCCTATTATCATTCTGCAGTGTGGCCATCAGATCAGCGGTGGTGATGTGGCGGTATTTGCATCCAGGGCGGGCCTAGGCGCCTGCTGGCACCCTCAGTGTTTCACGTGCGCCCGCTGCTCGGAGCTCCTGTGTGACCTCATCTACTTCTATCAGAACGGACAAGTGTACTGCGGTCGCCACCACGCTGAACTTCAGCGGCCGCGCTGCTCGGCGTGCGATGAGGTGAGTGTGGACGCAGAAGACAGTAAGCGCTTCCTTTAAAGTATATCTTTAGCCGTCTAGTGCAAATTGCCAGCCTGTGTTCAGTAGTGTGGGTAGGTTGTGTTGTGATAACTAAAAATAACAAAGTTATGTTTTACTAAGGATTGAATTAAAATTTCTAGTGCTTATTTGCTAATGTTAGGTTCTTTATATTATTATTATACAAGATTTATACAGCGCTTTACAACACGAGGGCAGACAGTACAGATACAATACAATTTTATATTAAAAAAGGTTTGTTTGCTAGACTAAGGCCGCGTACACACGAAGGGACAATCCCGCGGGATTATCCTCTGGACTGAAGTCCAGAGGATAATCCCCTCGTGTGTGGGCGCCGGCGGACTTTTTGGCGCCAAAGTACGGCGGACTAAAGTTTCAGGTTTTGTTCTCAAATTATCCGCTGGACTTGGAAGTCCAGCGGACAATCCCGCCGTTAGTGGGCAAGTCCGCGGGACTTTTGAAATGAACGGACTTGCCGCTCATCGGCAAGTCCGTTCATTTAGCACGTGACTTCAGGTTACGTAGCTAGCGTAGGCAGTTACTGCCGCCGCGCTAGCTCCGTGACCTGGCATGGATTTAAAGGGAATCCCCACGCCGAAAAAACGGCGTGAGGGTTCCCCCCAAATCCATGTCAGACCCTCATCCGAGCACGCAGCCTGGCAGGCCAGGAAAGGGGTGGGGACGAACGAGCGCCCCCCCCCCTCCTGAGCCGTACCAGGCCGCGTGCCCTCAACATGGGGGGTGCCCTGGGGAAAGGGGGGCCGTGCGGCCCCCCCACCCCAAAGCACCTTGTCCCCATGTTGATGAGGACAAGGGCCTCTTCCCGACAACCCTGGCCGTTGGTTGTCGGGGTCTGCGGGCGGGGGCTTATCGGAATCTGGGAACCCCCTTTAATAAGGGGGCCCCCAGATCCCGGCCCCCCACCCTATGTGAATGAGTATGGGGTACGATGTACCCCTACCCATTCACCTAAGGTGTAAAATGTAAAGTACAAAAAAACACACACACTTTGAAAAAATAGTTTATTGCACTGCTCCGGGGGTCTTCTTCCGTCTTGGGGGTCTTCTCGCCGGACTCCCCCGCCATTTACCAAGCTCTTTTACCGAGCGAGGGGAGTCCGGCTACCTTCTTCGTCGTCGTCGCCGCCGTCTGGGGGTCTCGATCCGCCTTCGGGGGTCTTCTTCCGTCTTGGGGGTCTTCTCGCCGGACTCCTCCCCTCTCTTCTGCTCTTTTACCTAGCTCTTTCACGAGGGGAGGTGTCCGGCTACCTTCTTCGTCGTCGCCGCCGTCGTCTGGGGGTCTCGATCCGCCTTCGGGGGTCTTCCGGGGGTCTCTTCTGTTCTTGCGGCGGTCGTCGTCTTCCGCGCCGCCGGCGCCTTCTCCTTCTTGTCCTTCTTCTTGTCCTTCTTGTTCTTCCGATGTTGACCCGACGCTCTCTCTGCCCGGAATGCCTGTGCCGCTCTGAGCTCGGACTTATATAGGGACATGGGGACAGGGTCACATGCACATGTCACATGGTGACCCCGCCCCCTTGCGTTGTCACAGTCCCGGAGGATGCTGGGACTGTGACATCGCAAGGGGGCGGGGTCACCATGTGACATGAACATGTGACCCTGTCCCCCATGTCCCTATATAAGTCCGAGCGCAGATCGGCACAGGCATTCCGGGCAGAGAGAGCGACGGGTCAACATCGGAAGAAGAAGAACAAGAAGGACAAGAAGAAGGACAAGGCGCCGGCGGCGCGGAAGACGACGACCGCCGCAAGAACAGAAGAGACCCCCGGAAGACCCCCGAAGGCGGATCGAGACCCCCAGACGACGGCGGCGACGACGAAGAAGGTAGCCGGACACCTCCCCTCGTGAAAGAGCTAGGTAAAAGAGCAGAAGAGAGGGGAGGAGTCCGGCGAGAAGACCCCCAAGACGGAAGAAGACCCCCGAAGGCGGATCGAGACCCCCAGACGGCGGCGACGACGACGAAGAAGGTAGCCGGACTCCCCTCGCTCGGTAAAAGAGCTTGGTAAATGGCGGGGGGAGTCCGGCGAGAAGACCCCCAAGACGGAAGAAGACCCCCGGAGCAGTGCAATAAACTATTTTTTCAAAAGTGTGTGTGTGTTTTTTTTTACTTTACATTTTACACCTTAGGTGAATGGGTAGGGGCACATCGTACCCCATACTCATTCACATAGGGTGGGGGGCCGGGATCTGGGGGCCCCCTTATTAAAGGGGGTTCCCAGATTCCGATAAGCCCCCGCCCGCAGACCCCGACAACCAACGGCCAGGGTTGTCGGGAAGAGGCCCTTGTCCTCATCAACATGGGGACAAGGTGCTTTGGGGTGGGGGGGCCGCACGGCCCCCCTTTCCCCAGGGCACCCCCCATGTTGAGGGCACGCGGCCTGGTACGGCTCAGGAGGGGGGGGGGCGCTCGTTCGTCCCCACCCCTTTCCTGGCCTGCCAGGCTGCGTGCTCGGATGAGGGTCTGACATGGATTTGGGGGGAACCCCCACGCCGTTTTTTCGGCGTGGGGATTCCCTTTAAATCCATGCCAGCTTGCGGAGCTAGCGCGGCGGCATTTACTGCCTACGCTAGCTACGTAACCTGAAGTTACGTTCGAAATGAACGGACTGCTCCGTGTGTGGGCAAGTCCGTTCATTTTCAAAAGTCCCGCGGACTTTTGGCCGGCGGATTATCCGCTGGACAAGTCCGTGCGTGTGTGGGCAAGTCCACACCCTCGGAAAGTCCAGCGGACCTAGCCGGAAAGTCCAGCGGATTGTCCGCTGGACTTAGGTCCGCCGGCAAAAGTCCGTACGTGTGTACGAGGCATAACTTTGCAGATAGCTGTTATAAGAACAAGAGACATTAATTCCTGGTATTTTGGAACACCTTTTTAGTGTGACCATGACCCAGGCTCTCGCTGGAGAACATGGAGACTTGACTGTTTCTCTACATCAAGGGTCTCCAAACTTTCCAAACAATGGACAAGTTCACTGTCCTTCAGACTCTCAGGGGGCTGGAATGTGGCTATTGGGAGTAGAAAATGCTGTGGCATCAATGGGATTATACAATGCTTCATCATTGGTAATAGTGGGAGGAATAGTGCCAACTGTTGGTATCAAGGGAAGGAATAGTGCCCTATCATTGGTGTCAGTGGGAGGTATGGTGCTTCATTGTTGGTGACAGTCTGAGGAATAGTCCCATGTATGTATGCATGTATGTACGTACTGTATGTATTAGGCGGTGTAATAGTGCCAATCGTTGATATACGGGAACGAATAGTGTCCCACCATTGGTGTCAGTGGAAGGAATGGTGGCCCATTGTTGGTGTCCAGGAGCCGGATAAAGGCAAGGAAAGGGCTGCATCTGGCCCTGGGCCACCGTTTGGAGACCACTGCTCTACAACGTAGAACAAGCCATTCCAAGCACCCCTATGCAAAAAACCTGGAGCGTTGCCCAAAGTACTACAAAGCCTGCCCCAGCAGTCCACAGCACAAAACGGGTGTTGGCCTTCAAACAAGCTCATCCAGGCTAGGGGGAGCAAATCAAAAGACCGAAGGTCGAAAAAACGCCCACCGGAACCTAGCCACTGTATAGAAATGTGAAGATATGGCTTAAGTCTAAACTCCAACTGACTACATGTTTCACCCCAGACATGGGGCTCAATCATAGAGATCTCTATTATTAAGCCCCATAGGTGGGGTGAAACTTGTCAGAAAGCCAACCAAGGAGACAGACATGTTTCCTAACTCTACAAACAAGACATTTCAAAATGATAGGAAACATTCTGTATCCTTGCAGTGACTTTTCCTGACATGTTTCGCCCCAGCCATGGGGCTTAATCATAGGGATCTCTACGATTAAGCCCCATAAGTGGGGCGAAACATGTCAGGGCAGTGTAGTCAGGAGGAGCTTAGGCTGAATCTAGGCTCTGGTGTGTGGCGTTTCCACCTTCCGTCTTCTAATTTGCTTCTGCTAGCCTGGATAAACTAGTTGGAGCCCGTTTTGTGCTTTGGACTGCAGGGGAAAGGCTTTGTAGCACTTCTTTGCATATGTGCCCCTGGAATGGCTTCTTGTATAATGTAAAGAAACCAACTCTCCATGTTCTACAACGACAGTCCTGGGTCACAGTCAACCTGATAAGGTGTTCCAAAATACCAGAAATTAACGTCTCTTGTAATAGCTGATTCTCAGCTTTTTAAGTTTTATGATTACTTTGTAACTTTTTTGTAAATAAACTTTCCACACCTTCATCAGGAGTTGTCTTTAATCTCTAGTATACAGCCCATAAATCCCCTTCTTTTTTTTTTTTTCCTCCTTCAGGTGATCTTCTCGGGGGAGTGCACCCAGGCTGAGGGCTACCACTGGCACACTCGACACTTTTGCTGTTTTGAGTGTGAATGCGGCCTGGTAGGGCAGCGCTACATAATGAAAGAGCGGAGGCCTTACTGCTGCCCGTGCTACGAGAGGCTGTTCTCACAGTATTGCGACAGCTGCGGAGAAAGCATTGGTAAGGACAGGCAGCTACACATCCTAGTAATGATATCAGTAGTTGTTTCTGACATTAGTGAACTAAAGAGACCAAAGAAATACAGAAAGGAGCACCAAGAAAGAGTTTAAGATCAATATAATTGTATATATTAAAATGATAAACGCGTTTCAAGGGTAACGCCACTCCCCCTTTATCAGGGCTCAACACAGGATTAAACTTGGATGGACTCAGAGAAACAGAACTGGTATTAAAATCTCCTCATGGAGTAACAATGTAACAGTTGCTGAGCAGCAATGGACTCCATTGCTGTGTTGTGCCCTGATGAAGGGGGAGTGATGTTGCCAATAGTATTCACCGCCATTAGAATGGACCGTCATTAGTGTGGGTCGCCAATAGCGTGGGCCACCATTATTATTATCCGCCAATAGTGTGGACCGCCAATAGCGTGGGCCGCCAATAGTGTGGGGCGCCAATAGTGTGGGCCGCCAATAGTGTGGGCCGCCAATAGTGTGGACCACCATTAGCGTAGACCTCCATTAGTGTAGACCGCCATTAGTGTAGACCGCCATTAGTCTGGACCACCATTAGCGTGGACCACCATTATCATGAACCGCCAAGAGTGTGCACCGCCATTAGTGTGCACCGCCATTAGTGTGCGCCGCCATTAGTGTGCGCCGCCATTAGTGTGGGCCGCCAATAGTGTGGGCCGCCAATAGTGTAGACAGCCAATAGTGTGGACCACCATTAGCATGGACCGCCATTATTATGAACTGCCAATAGCATGGACCGACATTAGTGTGGGCTGTCATTAGTGTGGGTCACCAATAGTGTGGGCCACCATTATTATTATCCGCCAATAGTGTGGACCGCCAATAGCGTGGACCGCAATAGCGTGGGCCGCCAATAGTGTGGGCCGCCGATAGCGCGGGCCACCATTAGCGTAGACCTCCAGTAGTGTAGACCTCTAGTAGTGTAGACCTCTAGTAGTGTAGACCGCCATTAGTGTAGACCGCCATTAGCGTGGACCACCATTAGCGTGGACCACCATTATCATGAACCACCAATAGTGTGCACCGCCATTAGTGTGGGCCGACAATAGTGTGGGCCGACAATAGTGTGGGCCGCCAATAGTGTAGACAGCCAATAGTGTGGACCACCATTAGCGTGGACCGCCATTATTATGAACCGCCAATAGCATGGACCAACATTAGTGTGGGCTGCCATTAGTGTGGGCTGCCAATAGTGTAGACCGCCAATAGCGTAGACCGACATTAGTGTGGGGCGCCAATAGTGTAGACCGCCAATAGCATGGACCATCATTATTATGAACCGCCAATAGTTTGGACTGCCATTAGTATAAGGGGAAGTGGTGTTGCCCCAGAAACGCGTGCAACAATTGCGTTTTTTATGACCTATTTACCAACACTTAATGTTATCTTAGACCAAAAAATGGGCTTAGCATTTTGGAACCATTTATGATGAAGGCTCCTTGACCTTAAGAAAAGGTCACGGGGACAACGCGTTTCAGGGGCAACACTACTCATCAGGATACAACTTGAATGGACAGTGACCTAACAGGTCTATATTAGAACCAGTATTAAACTCCCATCATGTAGTGACAATGTAACAGTTTCTGAGTAGCAATGGAGCCTCCTGAGTCCATCCAAGTGTTATCCTGTGTTGAGCCCTAATGAAGGGGGATCGGTGTTGCCCCCCGAAAACGCATTGGCCATTTTTGAATGATTTGAGTCAGGGTATCAACATAAATAATGAGCTTAGCATTTTGGAAACATTTGCAATTAAGGCCCCTTAAAGGAAATTGAGCCATGATGGCTGCCGAAAAGTAGCAAATTAGCATTTTCCCCTCCCTTGGGCAGACTATTCCCCTAATGATTGGCCAGAGCCAGAATAAGGGAGGAGAAGAAGAAGCCGGTCAAAGTGTATGAGGGGGTTGTGTGTTCTTTCTGGTCCCTGCTGTCTTCTGGGACCTGTGTGTCTCCCAGAAGACAGCGAGGGGGACGGGGGAGGGGCCGGACATGGCGTAGATCGCCGCGGATTCTGCAGCGACCTTTCGTCGGAAGTGGGAGCAAATACCTGGATTAGACAGGTATCTGTCCCCCCCCCCCCCCCCCCCCCCCCCCCCCCCCCCCCCCCCCCCCCCCCCCCCCCCCGCCCCCCCCCCCCCCGAACCGGATAAGTGGAAGTTCGCTGATCTGGTTCCACGTTCCGGATCGTTCCGCACTCTGTAAGCACCCCCCCCGCCCCCCGTCAGCGTTATACAGACGTGTGGTTTGTTTTGTTCCGAATCAAAATTTGGACACAATTCGCAAACTCATCCAAGAATGTATCCAAATTTCCAAATTACAGTAGTAACGACTTGAAATAACAAAAATGAAATTTGTCCGAATTCAATTCGAATTAAAAACAAGAATAAAATAGAAAATAAAGGATTCGAATAGAAAAGAGAAGAGTAAAACAGAACAGAATAGAAAATAAAATAATACAATACAATATAAATAGAAAACAAAAGAATATAACAAAAAAATTGAATAGACTAGAAAAGAAAAGACTAGAAAATAATATAACATAGAATAGAATTGGGTAAAACAGAACAGAATGGAATTGAAAATAAAATAGAATACAACAGAATAGAAAAAAAAAACAATAGACTACAATAAAATAGAATATAACTGTCTTCCAAAATTAGAATTTGCAATAGAATACACTTGAATTCAAATAGAATAACAAAAAAAACACAATAAAATAAAATTTAATATAATAGAATAGAATAAAATAAAATAGAAAGGATATAACCCTCTTCCGAAAATCGAATAGAATAGAATAAAATAGAAAGAATTTAACCATCTATCAAAATTTGAAGTTTAAATAGAATAAATTAGCATAGAATAGATTGGAATAGAAAAGAGAATACAATAGAAAAGAATAAAACCATCCTCCGAAATTTGAATTTCGAATAGATTAGAATATAGTACAATATAATAGAATAGAAGAGAATAGAATATAAAAGAATAAAATAGAAAAAAATAAATAACCATCTCCAGAAATTCAAATAAAATAAATTCTAATTTGAGTGCCAATTCGAATTTTCCAAAATCGGTCGAATTGAATTGAATTAGACCGAATTCAGAAAATTTGAATCGAATTTGAAAACAAACAAAACAAATTAAAAAAATGTAACCACTTTCAGCCCCGGACCAATTTGCAGCCAAAGGACCAGGCCCCTTTTTGCGATTCGCCACTGCGTTGCTTTAACTGACAATTGCGCGGTCGTGCGACGTGGCTCCCAAACAAAATTGACGTCCTTTTTTTCCCACAAATAGAGCTTTCTTTTGGTGGTATTTGTTCGCCCCTGCGGTTTTTATTTTTTGCGCTATAAACAAAAAAGAGTGACAATTTTGAAAAAAAACGCAATATTTTTTATTTTTTGCTATAATAAATATCCCCCAAAAATATCTAAAAAAAACATTTTTTTTCCTCAGTTTAGGCCGATACGTATTCTTCTACATATTTTTGGTAAAAAAAAATCGCAATAAGCGATTATTGATTGGTTTGCGCAGAAGTTATAGCGTTTACAAGATAGGGGATAGTTTTATAGCATTTTTATTAATAATTTTTTTTTATTGTAATGGCGGCGATCAGCGATTTTTATTGTGACTGCGACATTATGGCGGACACATCGGACATTTTTGACACATTTTTGGGACCATTGTCATTTATACAGCAATCAATGCTATTTAAATGCATTGATTCCTGTATAAATGACACTGGCAGTGAAGGGGTTAACCACTAGGGGCAGTGTAGGGGTTAAGTGTTCCTAGAGGTGTGTTTCTTACTGTGGGGGGGCGTGGCTGTCAGCTAGTGAATGCTGATCTCTGCTCCAATCACAGGGAGCAGAGATCGGCATCACTAGTTGCTAGGCAGAACGGGGAGATGCTGTTTATTTCCGCATCTCCCCGTTCAGCCTTCCCGTGAGATGATCGCGGGTGTCCCCGCAGCGATCGAGTCCGCGGGACCGGCGACCGGCCTCACGGGGGTCCCGACCGGCGCGGGAGCGTGCCGCCCGCGGCACGCTCCCGATGGCATGGAGGCATTTTAAAAGGGACTTATATATACGCCCTTATGCCTGTCCGTGCCATTCTGCCGACGTACATCGTCGTGCGCCGGTCGGGAAGTGGTTAACTAAACAAAATTATTTAAATAACGAATCAAAACTAAACAAATTTTTTCGTTCTGCACATGTCTAGTGTTATATGGTCCATCCCAACTCCTGTAACTGTCACTTTTGCTGGACAGCTTAGCCTGGTACAGGAAGAGGAATGATAACGGACCAACTGGCAGGATCAGCAGGTTGACCGCTCTTACTGGAAAGAACCCTTTTCCAAACCACAGATTACTTGTATGTTATGCATTTTAGTTATAAGTTGACTTCTCAGCGATTAATTCTAGGACTGCTCTTGCCTTTAGGTGTGGATGAAGGTCAGTTATCGCACGGAGCACAGCACTGGCACGCGTCGGATCGCTGCTTTTGTTGCGGAAAGTGTGGGAATTCCCTTCTCGGTAAACCCTTCCTACCGCGCCAGGGCCAGATTTATTGCTCCCGGGCCTGCAGCCTGCCGCATGGAAGCAGCGAACGTTCCATCAGCCCCACGCAGTCAGAGGTTTCGCCACGTAAAGAGACGAGGGATATTGGCACTTCTACAATCATCGACCCAGAAGGGGACAGCTTTGGGGAGAGAAGAATGGGAGGAGGAAGGAGGTCCATGTCCATGATCGATCAGTCTCGGACGCCACAGACGTGCCAATCACGTATGCCACCTGTGAGGTCCATTCACTCCAGTCTCAGGGGGCCTCCACCTCACTTCACCCGCGAATCGTCCCAGAGACGTTCTCTACCGGACCTTCGAAGTCAAAACCGGACAGGTCCCCGGGTCACTTTCAGTATACCTCTCAGCACTGAACTCAAAGAACCCATAAGGTTCACCTACCCGTCATTCACTTCCTCCTCCTCCTCCTCTTCAGAGGACGAAGAGGAAGGGTACTTCTTAGGAGAGCCCATCCCTTTACCTGCTTTCATGAGGCCTCAAGGATACCCGGTACCTCCAGTTCCAGCCCCATCGCCAAAGAAGAAGAAGGACAAGAACTGCAACCTGTCCTGACCCCGAAAAACAAGGAGCCCATCAACTGTCATCTCAATACATAATTCATAAGTCCCATCACCAAAGGAGGAGGAGGACAAGAACTGCCATCTTCCCTGACCCTGAAAAAGTAGGAGCCCATCAACTATCATCTCAATATATATTTCATAGGTCCCATCATCGAAGAAGAAGGACAAGAACTGCAACCTGTCCTGACCCCGAAAAACAAGGAGCCCATCAACTGTCATCTCAATAAATAATTCATAATTCCCATCACCAAAGGAGGAGGAGGACAAGAACTGCCATCTTTCCTGACCCTAAAAAAGTAGGAGCCCATCAACTATCATCTCAATACATATTTCATAGGTCCCATCATCGAAGAAGGAGGACAAGAACTGGCACCTGTCTCATCAACTGTCATCTCAATACATAATTCATAAGTCCCATCACCAAAGAAGGAGGACAAGAACTGAAACCTGTCCTGAGCCCAAAAAACAAGGAGCCCATCAACTGTCATCTCAATACATAATTCATAGGTTCTATCACCAAAGAAGGTCAAGAACTGAAACCTGTCCTGAGCCCCAAAAAACAAGGAGCCCATCAACTGTCATTTTAATACATAATTCATAGGTTCTATCACCAAAGAAGGTCAAGAACTGCAACCTGTCCTGAGCCCAAAAAACAAGGAGCCCATCAACTGTCATCTCCATACATAATTCATAGGTTCTATCACCAAAGAAGGTCAAGAACTGAAACCTGTCCTGAGTACAAAAAACAAGGAGCCCATCAACTGTCATCTCAATACATAATTCATAGGTTCCATCACCAAAGAAGGTCAAGAACTGAAACCTGTCCTGAGCCCAAAAAACAAGGAGCCCATCAACTGTCATCTTAATACATAATTCATAGGTTCTATCACCAAAGAAGGTCAAGAACTGAAACCTGTCCTGAGCCCAAAAAACAAGGAGCCCATCAACTGTCATCTCAAAACATAATTCATAGGTTCCATCACCAAAGAAGGAGGACAAGAACTGAAACCTGTCCTGAGCCCAAAAAACAAGGAGCCCATCAACTGTCATTTTAATACATAATTCATAGGTTCTATCACCAAAGAAGGTCAAGAACTGAAACCTGTCCTGAGCCCAAAAAACAAGGAGCCCATCAACTGTCATCTCAATACATAATTCATAGGTTCTATCACCAAAGAAGGTCAAGAACTGAAACCTGTCCTGAGCCCAAAAAACAAGGAGCCCATCAACTGTCATCTCAATACATAATTCATAGGTTCTATCACCAAAGAAGGTCAAGAACTAAAACCTGTCCTGAGCCCAAAAAACAAGGAGCCCATCAACTGTCATCTCAATACATAATTCATAGGTTCTATCACCAAAGAAGGTCAAGAACTGAAACCTGTCCTGAGCCCAAAAAACAAGGAGCCCATCAATTGTCATCTTAATACATAATTCATAGGTTCTATCACCAAAGAAGGTCAAGAACTGAAACCTGTCCTGAGCCCAAAAAACAAGGAGTCCATCAACTGTCATCTCAATACATAATTCATAGGTTCTATCACCAAAGAAGGTCAAGAACTGAAACCTGTCCTGAGCCCAAAAAACAAGGAGCCCATCAACTGTCATCTCAATACATAATTCATAGGTTCTATCACCAAAGAAGGTCAAGAACTGAAACCTGTCCTGAGCCCAAAAAACAAGGAGCCCATCAACTGTCATCTCAATACATAATTCATAGGTTCTATCACCAAAGAAGGCCAAGAACTGCAACCTGTCCTGAGCCCAAAAAACAAGGAGCCCATCAACTGTCATCTTAATACATAATTCATAGGTCCCATCACCAAAGAGCCAGGCCTTCTCTTGTTGCGGGAGTGCACAAATCCCTCTTCATCGCGGCTAGAAAACTTAATAGAACAATGAAGTATATGTAAGACTCAACGATATATATGTAAAAGTCAACCAAGTTGCCCCCCAGAAAGTTGACTACCTATCCTTGTCCATAGCGGTCTTACAACGCACATCTATCCTTCTGAGATTTAAGCTGGACATGCACTGACAGGGAAATAATACATTTGCAGTTGTGTCGCCTGGTCTCCTTGAAGTAACGGGCCTCAGGAACCTTCTAGAAACAATGTTTACATCCTAAAGCCATTTTTTTTTTAAATTAAACTCGTTCAAGATTGTTGAGGTTCTGAGAAGGACTTTGGAAGACCAAACTGGAGCACAGACCAAAGACCGAAAATTAATATTCTTATCACACATATGCAAAGATCAAATAATATCAGAGAGTATTGTTGAAGTCACTGGGCTGCCCAAAGTATTATTAAAGCCTAAGTCCACCCAAAACAAGCATTGCCTTACTCAATGGAGGCTGACCTGGTGCCAATTCGTATGACCCTCTGAGGTTCCAGTGGTAGAAGATATCAGGTAGAGGTATAGCACCACCACCTTCCAATCATTCTCACCCTGTTGGAGTATTTAGGGGAAGGAGCTGACAGTCAGACTGAGGAGGAGCATTATCAGCTTTTATTGAAATTTGGGTAAAAATCAGGACATCTTGGCCAAATTTCTGGCCAAAATGTGTTGGAGTCAACAGAGAAGGCAAAATGAAAGTGGTTTAGATTGGGGTTTAAGTTTGCAATGGGCTTCACATGGATCCAGAGGGTTAGAGAGGCTGCTAACCCTAACCCTCGGGATCCATGTGATGCCCATTGCAAACTTAAACCCCAATCTAAACCACTTTCATTTTGCCTTCTCTGTTGACTCCAACACATTTTGGCCAGAAATTTTGCCAAGATGTCCTGATTTTTACCAAAATGGACCTATTCATGGGCAAAAGGTACAACAAAGCCGACCCCCTTTTTTTTTCTTACAAAGTCATATGATTGCGTCCTGAACACCCTTTATCTTCAGTAGGGATGAGCTTCGAGTTCGACTCGAACATTGCCTGTTTGCCTGTTGACCGAACAGCGAACAATTTGGGGTTTTCGTTGCAAATTTGAAAAGCCGCGAACACCCTGTAAAAGTCTAAGGGAGAAATCTCAAGTGCTAATTTTAAAAGCCTATATGCAAGTTATTGTCATAAAAAGTGTTTGGGGACCTGGGTCCTGCCCCAGGGGACATGTATCAATGCAAATTTTTTTATTTTAAACGGCCGGGAGCAGTGATTATAATAATGCTTAAAGTGAAACAATAAAAGTGTAATATTCCTTTAAATTTCGTACCTGGGGGTGTCTATAGTATGCATGTAAAGGGGCGCATGTTTCCCGTGCTTAGAACTGTCCCTGCACAAAGTGTAATTTTTGCAGGAAAAAAAGCTATTTAAAATCACTCGCAGCTATAATGAATTGTCGGCTCCCCGTAATACAGAGAACAGTCATTGAAAGTCATTGATAAAAAAAAATGTAAAAAAGCGTGGGGTTCCCCCCAAATTCAATTACCAGGCCCTTCTGGTCTGGTATGGATATTAAGGGGAACCCCGGGTCAAATAAAAAAAAAAAAATGACGTGGGGTTCCCCCTAAATATCCATAGGGTTTCCTCAGTGACGTACGGGTGACCCCGCCCCCCTCTGACGCAACGCAAGGAGGAAGCTGGTATTCCCCTGTGACGTACGGGTGACCCCGCCCCCGACGCAGGTTCCCGTTATATCAGAGGGGGGCGGGGTCACCCGTACGTCACAGGGGAATACCAGCTTCATCCTTGCGTTGCGTCAGAGGGGGGGCGGGATCAGGTGACGGAGTTCCCCGCTCCTCCTCAGCAGACGGAATTCCCTCGGTGTCTCCGTGGAGACAGGACGTGCCGCGCTGGACGTCGGAAGAGATCAGCCATCGCTGGACCCCCATTTTTTATCAATGACTTTCAATGACTGTTCTCTGTATTACGGGAGGCGGCAATTCATTAGCCGCGAGTGATTTTAAATAGCTTTTTTTCCTGCAAAAATGACACTTTTTGCAGGGACAGTTCTAAGCACGGGAAACATGCGCCCCCTTTACATGCATACTATAGACACCCCCCAGGTACGAAATTTAAAGGAATATTACACTTTTATTGTTTCACTTTAAGCATTATTAAAATCACTGCTCCCGGAAAAAACGGCCGTTTTTAAAACTTTTTTTTGCATTGATACATGTCCCCTGGGGCAGGGCCCGGGTCCCCAAACACTTTTTATGACAATAACTTGCATATAAGCCTTTAAAATTAGCACTTTTGATTTTGAACGTTCGAGTCCCATAGACTTTAATAGCGTTCTAAAGTTCACACGAGCTTTAGGTCTGTTCGCAGGTTCTGGTGCGAACCGAACAGGGGGGTGTTCGGCTCATCCCTAATCTTCAGTTTAGACAAAGAAAGAAAGAAAGAAAGAAAGAAAGAAAGAAAAGTATTGCAACCTACCCTGACCCTAACACTTAGTTTATAAACAAAGCCATGTGATCACCTCCAGAACCCTGTATATCCAGTTCTGGCCCCATGATGAAAGAAAGAGAGAAATAGAAAAGAAAGGGGGAAAGGAAGAAAGAGAAAAGAGAGAAAAGTGCTGCAGCCTGTCCCGACCATAACCCCTTTGTTTATAAACATAATCCATGTGATTACCTCCAGGAGACCCTGTATGCCCAGTTCTGAACATGATCACCTCCAGGACACTCTGTACCAGTGGCGGGACAAGGTAATTTAGAGCCCAGGGCAAACATGTCAAATTGCCGCCCCCCCCCCCCCCCCCAAGATGTATGGGCATTATGTGTCCCATCCCCACTCCCAACACAAATCCCCCCCAAATCACAACTCCTAGCACACCCTCCCTAAATTTGCCCTCCTAAAACAATTCTTACGCCCTGAACCCCCGCCAAATTCCCCTTTTTAACACAAATTCCCTCCCCCCTAATCTCCTTTTGGTGCCCCCCCACCTCACATGATACCACAGTGCCCAGGGCAACCGCCCCTCCTGCCCACCCCTTGTCCCGGCCCTGCTCTGTACCCCCAGCTCTGAATATGATCACCTCCAGGACACTCTGTACCCCCAGCTCTGAATATGATCACCTCTAGGACACTCTGTACCCCCAGCTCTGACCCCATGATGATAGAAAACGACATACTATGGGGACCTTGCACCACACAGAGATTGTACAATCAAACCCTAACATAGGCGGTCGGATTTAGGAAGACAAGGCAATAGTACTTGGAGAAGGGAGGACACCCTGCTTGACTTTTAGGGAATAGAGGTGATCGGCTTTAACACAAACTTATTTACCTGAAAGGTCAGCCTCGGGTGGACTCTAATGGGAAGTCTTGTATTTTTAGGTCAAAATGTCTTTGAAGCTTGAGGGTCTATGTTTACCATTTCATCCGCATGAAGCTGAGCCGATTCGATTTTGCACTATGACAACGTGTGATATTGATACATTTTTTATTGTTTATTAAAAAAAAATTACTTTTTAAGAAAAAATACATTGTAATTTCTTGGTTATAAAAAACACACCACTCTTCATATACAGTGAAGCATAATACACTGACATTTCGGGGGGGCGCGATGGATCTCAAGGTCAAGAAAGGGGTCCATCGTGGCCCCCCGAATTATGCTTACTTCCATTTATGTAACTTTTGCATTACGACCCCCATCAAAATGTTTTGAACACTTTCACGTCATGCTTTAATGCATTAAGGCTCCATTCACGCCTATGCGGCTTGTCATGCGACTTTGGACACATAAAGGTGCCTGCGCTACTTTGATGCGTCTTAGTGCCAGGGGGGTGTAAAGTCGGATCAAAGTTGCACTGGAAATTGTGCGACTTTGGAGTAGCGTAGGTGCGAATGGAGCCGGAAAGGCTATGTTTCCACTATTGTGTCCCCAAACTTGCGCGATTTTGCCGTGATTTTTTTTGCCGCGATTTTACCGCAATTTTTTGCCGCGTCTTGAAGCAATTCCTGTGTATGCTTGAGGTCTATGGACCTCAAGTTGCCTCAAAGTGGGACTAAAGTAGTGCAGGGACTACTTTGAAGTCGCACAGATATGAACGGTACTCATTGGAAATCATGGGGTATGACTTGTCATGGGACTTTTCAGTCCCATATCGCATGAAAAGTTGCACTAGTGGATACCGAGCCTTAAGGACTTGACGGGGTTCCCTTTCAGCAGTTAGGCAAAGTCACTGCAGTAGCTAATCTACCCGGCCTCTAGTTCAGGGATTCTCAACCTTATTGAGACCCAGGCCCAGGAAATTCGTCCAAAGCCTTCCATGCCCCATCAATAAAAAATAAAAATAAAGTTTCTAATCTGAAAATGAAACTATGGGAATGAAAACTATGTATTAAAAAAGATGGTAGACTGTGGATGGGGAGGGTTCCACTGCCACTGTGAGGGGATGGGGGGGTTAGGGGACAGGGCAGGGGCAGAAGACTGGGGGGGGGGGGTGCTACGGGAGGCAGTGTAGGATACTGTTGGAGCAGTATGGGGTGCTGGACGCTCTGCAGAAGGGTGGGGGGGGGGGGGGCACTGTGGGATGTTGGAGAGTAGAATGGAAGGTTGGAGCACTCTGGGAGGTTGGAAAGTAGTATTGAAGGCAAGGGGGCACTGTTGGAGGTTGGAAAGTAGTATAGAAGGTTAAGATGGAGGGTGCACTGTGGAAGGTTGCAGAGTAGTATCAAAGGTTAAAGGGGGGGGGGGGCACTGTGGGAGGTTGGAGAGTAGAATGAAAGGTTGGAGCACTCTGGGAGGTTGGAGTAGTATAGAAGGTTAAGGGGGGGGGGGGGGGGGTGCACCGTGGGAGGTTGCAGAGTAGTATTAAAGGTTGGGGCACTCAGGGATGTTGTAGAGTACTATCCAAGTTTAGTTGGGGCACTGTTGGAGGTTGGAGAGTAGAATGGAAGGTTGGAATACTCAGGGAGGTTGTAGAGTAGTACCGAAGGTAAGGTAGAGGGCACTGTGGGAGGTTGGAGAGTAGAATGGAAGGTTGGGGCACTCAAGGAGGTTGGAGAGAAGTATCCAAGATTAAGGGGGGGGGCATTGTGGGAGGTTGGAGAGTAGAATGGAAGATTGGGGCACTCTGGGAGGTTGTAGAGTAGTATCCAAGTTTAGGGAGGGCACTGTGGCAGGTTGGAGAGTAGTAAGGAAGGTTGGGGTACTCAGGGAGGTTGTAGAGTAGTATTGAAGGTTGAGGGGGCACTGTGGGTGGTTGGAAAGTAGTATCGAAAGTTAAGAGGCCACACTGTGGGTGGTTGGAGAATAATATTGAAGGTTGGGGGGGCACTGTGGGAGGTTGGAGAGTAGAATAGAAAGTTGGGGCACTCTGGGAGGTTGGAGAGTAGTATCAAAGGTTAAGGGAGGGGGGGGGGGCACTGTGGCAGGTTGGAGAGTAGTAAGGAAGGTTGGGGCACTCGGTGAGATTGGAGAGTAGTATTGAAGGTTGAGGGGGCACTGTGGGAGGTGGGGGGTCAGCGTGGGATACTAATGGAGATTGGGGGGGGGGGCTATGGGGTGCTGCATGCTCTGCAGTAGGCTGTGGAGGACTGGGGAAGGTTGGAGACCACTGTGGAAAGTTGTCGGGGGGGGGGGGGGTACTGTGGGTGTTGACTGGCACTATGGGCTACTATGGGAGGTTGCGGGGGCACTATGGGAGCTGGGAGGTACTGTGAGAGGTTAGGAGATCTGCAGCTGGTTGGAGGCCCAGTAGGAGGTAGGCCATGACCTCGTTGTTGAGGACCACTGCTCTACAATGTGAAGGTCACATCAACAGATGGCTTTAATGTAAAAGTTACATCAAAAATGTCTTGAAACAAAGTAAATAGAGGGAGGAGCGACGTGCTGACGTCACCGCGTTCACCCAGGTCCCGGAGTGACGGGCTGCATTCGAGAGCCGGCCGGGAGTAGCGACGTGCTGACGTCACCGCGTTCACCCAGGTCCCGGAGTGACTGGCTGCATTCGAGACCCGGCCGGGAGGAGCGACGTGCTGACGTCACCGCGTTCACCCAGGTCCCGGAGTGACGGGCTGCATTCGAGAGCCGGCCGGGAGGAGCGACGTGCTGACGTCACCCCGTTCACCCAGGTCCCGGAGTGACGGGCTGCATTCGTGACCCGGCCGGGAGGAGCGACGTGCTGACGTCACCGCGTTCACCCAGGTCCCGGAGTGACGGGCTGCATTCGAGAGCCGGCCGGGAGGAGCGACGTGCTGACGTCACCGCGTTCACCCAGGTCCCGGAGTGACGGGCTGCATTCGAGAGCCGGCCGGGAGGAGCGACGTGCTGACGTCACCGCGTTCACCCAGGTCCCGGAGTGACGGGCTGCATTCGAGAGCCGGCCGGGAGGAGCGACGTGCTGACGTCACCGCGTTCACCCAGGTCCCGGAGTGACGGGCTGCATTCGAGAGCCGGCCGGCTTGTTCTTTATGCTTTATATATTTCCTCTAATTTTAGTTGCAATACTTTTTTACTTATTAAATCCCCAAAAAAATAAAAATACTGGGCAAATGTATCAGCATTAACACAGCAATACTCCCCACGATGTGTATATTATGTGTGAAATAAAATTTTCTATTTATTTCTTATGATCATCAGCTCCACCTAGTGGTCATATCTTCCTGAAATATGGCAATCAGAACAATACTGCATTATGGCCACTAAATGGCGCTGACGATCATTGGAAATAAATCGAAAATCACATTTCACACATACACTATATTACCAAAAGTATTGGGACGCCTGCCTTTACATGAACTTTAATGACATCCCATTCTTATTCCGTAGGGTTCAATATTGAGTTGGCCCCGCCCTTTGCAGCTATAACAGCTTCAACTCTCCTGGGAAGGCCGTCCACAAGGTTTAGGAGGGTGTCTATGGGAATGTTTGACCATTCTTCCAGAAGCCCATTTGTGAGGTCAGGCACTGATGTTGGACGAAAAGGCCAGGCTTGCAGTCTCCACTCTAATGCATCCCAATGGTGTTCTATCTGGTTGAGGTCAGGACTCTGTGCAGGCCAGTAAAGTTCCTCCACCCCAAACTCGCTCATCCATGTCTTTATGGGCCTTGCTTTGTGCACTGGTCCAAACCATTTGGTGGAGGGGAATTATGGTGTGGGGGTGGAGGGGGGATTATGGTGTGGAGGGGGGATTATGGTGTGGAGGGTTGTTTTTCAGGGGTTGGGTTTGGCCCCTTAGTTCCAGTGAAGGGAACTCTTAAGGCGTTGGCATACCAAGACATTTTGGACAATTTCATGCTCCCAACTTTGTGGGAACAGTTTGGGGTCGGCCCCTTCCTGTTCCAACATGACTGCCCACCAGAGCACAAAGCAAGGTCAATAAATGAAAACGTCACCTATGGAGCATTTTAATTACCTTTGTTTGTCGCCATTCCACGAGCTTTCGCAATTTTCAAGCTTGACATGTTGGGTATCTATTTACTCGGCGTAACATCATCTTTCACATTCTTCCCAAAAAAATTGGGGCATATATTGTTTTTTTTTTGTTTTTTTTATTCTCGAAAATACATTTTTTACAAAACATTTTTTAAAACCGCACAACTGCACAAATACCGCGTGACATAAAAAAATGGCATTTTATTCTCTAGGGTCTCTGCTTAAAAAAAATAAAAATGTAGAATGTTTGGGGGTTATAAGTAATTTTCTAGCAAAAAAAATGACTGATTTATAAACTTGCAAACAAAAAGTGGCCAAAAAAAAAAAAAAACCTGGTCTTCAATTGGTTAGCACAAACGCCCCCTAGTGTAGACCCCGACTGATGCATCTGTCGCTTGGATATCTATGTATAGTTCAGTCCTTTGTGCATTGCACGTCTACATAGTTGTGTAGCCGATTTGTTTCCTCTCTGTCATCTCCGATCCATCGGTGCCGGTTCTCGCAGTGCGAGGAGGTGGAGCCAGGAACGGACATTACACAATCAGTGTCATGGGTCGGTGAGCCCAGGGTTCAAAGCCTTGGAACAGAGTTCCTGGTAGGTGATGAGGATGTATTTTGGGTTCCCCTGGTCCATCTGTGTACACATATTACAATGTTATTTTGGATAAAACAGACATATGTCCCAATTCTACCTATTTTTTATTTATCTTTTTGCAATGCTCAGGGCCAGTGGTGTAACTAGAACCTTCAGGGCCCCCGGTGCAAGAAACCATGAAGGGCCCCCCCCTGAACCCCAGCCGAGGCCCTTTCCCTCCGAGTCCGGTGGTGGAACTCCAGGGCTCGGTCACAGGTACGACTTTTGTGAGCCCTGGAGTTCCACCACTGGTATCAGCAGTTTTTTTTTTAAATTATTTTTTACAATTTTTTAGGAGTCCCGTTGGGGGACTTTGGTGAGATATCAGAGGTCTAAACAGACCTATGATGTTACACCTTTGAGACAAAGAGGAAAAAGGGAAAGGGAAATTGGGTCCCTGTCCTCTGGGGAGAAGTGGGCCCTGTCCCCAGGAGAGATTGGGTCCTTGTCCTTAGGGGAGATGGGGTCCCTGTCCCCACGTAAGTAGGAGTCCCTGTCCCTAAGGGAAATGGGGTGCCTGTCCTCTGGGGAGAAGTGGGCCCTGTCCCCAGAGGAGATGGGGTCCCTGTCCTCTGGAGAGAAGTGGGCCCTGTCCCCAGGAGAGATTGGGTCCTTGTCCTTAGGGGAGATGGGGTCCCTGTCCCCACGTAAGTAGGAGTCCCTGTCCCTAAGGGAAATGGGGTGCCTGTCCTCTGGGGAGAAGTGGGCACTGTCCCCAGGAGAGATTGGGTCCTTGTCCTTAGGGGAGATGGGGTCCCTGTCCCCACGTAAGTAGGAGTCCCTGTCCCTAAGGCAAATGGGGTGCCTGTCCTCTGGGGAGAAGTGGTCCCTGTCCCCAGGAGAGATTGGGTCCTTGTCCATAGGGGAGATGGGGTCCCTGTCCCCATGTAAGTAGGAGACTCTGTCCCTAAGGGAAATGGGGTGCCTGTCCTCTGGGGAGAAGTGGTCCCTGTCCCCAGGAGAGATTGGGTCCTTGTCCATAGGGGAGATGGGGTCCCTGTCCCCACGTAAGTAGGAGTCCCTGTCCCTAAGGGAAATGGGGTGCCTGTCCTCTGGGGAGAAGTGGGCCCTGTCCCCAGAGGAGATGGGGTCCCTGTCCTCTGGGGAGAAGTGGGCCCTGTCCCCAGGAGAGATTGGGTCCTTGTCCTTAGGGGAGATGGGGTCCCTGTCCCCACGTAAGTAGGAGTCCCTGTCCCTAAGGGAAATGGGGTGCCTGTCCTCTGGGGAGAAGTGGGCCCTGTCCCCAGGAGAGATTGGGTCCTTGTCCTTAGGGGAGATGGGGTCCCTGTCCCCACGTAAGTAGGAGTCCCTGTCCCTAAGGCAAATGGGGTGCCTGTCCTCTGGGGAGAAGTGGTCCCTGTCCCCAGGAGAGATTGGGTCCTTGTCCATAGGGGAGATGGGGTCCCTGTCCCCATGTAAGTAGGAGACTCTGTCCCTAAGGCAAATGGGGTGCCTGTCCTCTGGGGAGAAGTGGTCCCTGTCCCCAGGAGAGATTGGGTCCTTGTCCATAGGGGAGATGGGGTCCCTGTCCCCACGTAAGTAGGAGTCCCTGTCCCTAAGGGAAATGGGGTGCCTGTCCTCTGGGGAGAAGTGGGCCCTGTCCCCAGGAGAGATTGGGTCCTTGTCCATAGGGGAGATGTAGTCCCTGTCCCCATGTAAGTAGGAGTCCCTGTCCCTAAGGGAAATGGGGTCCCTGTCCTCTGGGGAAAAGTGGGCCCTGTCCCCAGGAGAGATTGGGTCCTTGTCCATAGGGGAGATGGGGTCCCTGTCCCCACGTAAGTAGGAGTCCCTGTCCCTAAGGGAAATGGGGTGCCTGTCCTCTGGGGAGAAGTGGGCCCTTTCCCCAGGAGAGATGGGGTCCCTGTCCTCTGGGGAGAAGTGGGCCCTGTCCCCAGAGGAGATGGGGTCCCTGTCCTCTGGGGAGAAGTGGGCCCTGTCCCCAGGAGAGATTGGGTCCTTGTCCATAGGGGAGATGGGGTCCCTGTCCCCACGTAAGTAGGAGTCCCTGTCCCTAAGGGAAATGGGGTGCCTGTCCTCTGGGGAGAAGTGGGCCCTTTCCCCAGGAGAGATGGGGTCCCTGTCCTCTGGGGAGAAGTGGGCCCTGTCCCCAGAGGAGATGGGGTCCCTGTCCTCTGGGGAGAAGTGGGCCCTGTCCCCAGGAGAGATTGGGTCCTTGTCCATAGGGGAGATGGGGTCCCTGTCCCCACGTAAGTAGGAGTCCCTGTCCCTAAGGGAAATGGGGTGCCTGTCCTCTGGGGAGAAGTGGGCCCTGTCCCCAGAGGAGATGGGGTGCCTGTCCTCTGGGGAGAAGTGGGCCCTGTCCCCAGGAGAGATTGGGTCCTTGTCCATAGGGGAGATGGGGTCCCTGTCCCCACGTAAGTAGGAGTCCCTGTCCCTAAGGGAAATGGGGTGCCTGTCCTCTGGGGAGAAGTGGGCCCTGTCCCAAGAGGAGATGGGGTCCCTGTCCTCTGGGGAGAAGTGGGCCCTGTCCCCAGGAGAGATTGGGTCCTTGTCCTTAGGGGAGATGGGGTCCCTGTCCCCACGTAAGTAGGAGTCCCTGTCCCTAAGGGAAATGGGGTGCCTGTCCTCTGGGGAGAAGTGGGCCCTGTCCCCAGAGGAGATGGGGTCCCTGTCCTAGGGGAGAAGTGGGCCCTGTCCCCAGGAGAGATTGGGTCCTTGTCCATAGGGGAGATGGGGTCCCTGTCCCCTCGTAAGTAGGAGTCCCTGTCCCTAAGGGAAATGGGGTGCCTGTCCTCTGGGGAGAAGTGGGCCCTGTCCCCAGAGGAGATGGGGTCCCTGTCCTCTGGGGAGAAGTGGGCCCTGTCCCCAGGAGAGATTGGGTCCTTGTCCTTAGGGGAGATGGGGTCCCTGTCCCCACGTAAGTAGGAGTCCCTGTCCCTAAGGGAAATGGGGTGCCTGTCCTCTGGGGAGAAGTGGACCCTGTCCCCAGAGGAGATGGGGTCTTTGTCCCCAAGGTAAATGGGGTCCCTGTCCTTTAGGGAGAACTGAGCAGCACTGCATGGAGCAGGAGAGGGGGACCCGGAGGAGCGGCAGAGGACACGGGTTGTGTGGGGAATGCACAACTAAAGAGCAGCCAGTGCGGTAGTCGAGCATGGAGCTCTGCTAGTCACCCCCCCACCTCCAGCCACCCGTGCGCCCAGTGCCTAACCGCCTATGCTGCCACCGGCCATATGTAGAGGGGGCCACATGGGCCCCTTGCAGCACAGGGCCCGGTTGCGCTCGCGACTGCTGCACCCCCTATAGTTATGCCCCCTGCTCAGGGCGATGTTTTTCGTGTATTTTTTTTCACCATAAACACATCTGTATCTACTAATACGCACTGAGAACTTGCTAATCACACCATGTATAAAAAAAGTTCTGGATATGAGACAAACATCTGCACAGCTCCAACGAAGCTTGCAATGTTCTGTGTAATATTATTATTACCTATGAACATCAGCGCCATCTAGTGGCCACAATCTTTTTTTTTTTTTTTTTTTTTAGTTGTTAAAAAAAATATGCATTATAGCCACTAGATGGCGCTTACGATCAAAGAAGATATTTTTTTGTTTTTTTTAACAATCCCTTCCCGCCTCCATTGGTGGCAAGTGCCTGTAAAGTTTAACGCCTCAACATTGGTGGTAATTGGTTATTTGCATAATCCCACAATCCCATGCCACTTTTTCTCTCCTCCATTCACCTAGGGCAGGGGACTCCAAACTTTCTGAACAAAGAGACAGTTTATGGTCCTTCAGACTTTCAGGGGGCCGGACTGTTGGCAGTGGGAGTAGAAAATGTCCAAGCGTCAGTGGGATCAAAGAATGCCCCATAATTGGTAGTTGTTGGGGGGGATAGTGCCCCATCATTGGTGTCATTGGGAGGAATAGTGCCCCATCATTGGTGTCATTGGGAGGAATAGTGCCCCATCATTGGTATTAGTGGGGGGAATGGTGCCCCATCATTGGTGTCATTAGGAGGAATAATTGCCCCATTTTTGGTGTCAGTGGGAGGAATAGTGCCCCATCATTGGTGTCATTGGGAGGAATAAGTGCCCCATTGTTGGTATTAGGGGAAGGAATACTGCTCCGTCATTGGTGATAGTGGGAAGAATAGGGCCCTACAGTTGGTGTCAGGGGGAGGTCTAGTGCCCCATCATTGGTGTCATTGGGTAGAATAGTGCCCCATTGTTGGGGGTCACTGGTAGAAATAGTGCCTGATCATTGGTGTCATTGGGAGGAATAGTGCCCCGTTGTTGGTATTAGGGGAAGCAATAGTGCCCCACCATTGGTGTCATTGGGAGGAGTAGTAGTGGGGGGAATAGTGCCCCATCATTGGTGTCAGGGGGAGGAATAGTGTCCCAGCATTAGTACTAGTGGGGGGAATAGTAGAAAATGTCCAAGCGTCAGTGGGATCAAAGAATGCCCCATAATTGGTAGTAGTGGGGGGGGGGATAGTGCCCCATCATTGGTGTCATTGGGAGGAATAGTGCCCCATCATTGGTGTCATTGGGAGGAATAATGCCCCATCATTGGTATTAGCGGGGGAATAGTGCCCCATCATTGGTGTCATTGGGAGGAATAATTGCCCCATCTTTTGTGTCAGTGGGAGGAATAGTGCCCCACCATTGGTGTCATTGGGAGGAATAGTGTCCCAGCATTAGTACTAGTGGGGGGAATAGTGCCCCACCATTGGTGTCATTGGGAGGAATAGTGCCCCATTGTCGGTATTAGGGGAAGAAATAGTGCTCCGTCACTGGTGACAGTGGGAAGAATAGGGCCCTACGGTTGGTGTCAGGGGGAGGTCTAGTGGCCCATCATTGGTGTCATTGGGTAGAATAATGCCCCATTGTTGGGGGTCACTGGTAGAAATAGTGCCTCATCATTGGTAGGAATATTGCCCCATTGTTGGTATTAGGGGACGAAATAGTGCCCCATCATTGGAGTCATTGGGAGGAGTAGTGTCCCATTGTTGGTATTAGGGGAAGGAATAGTGCCCCATCATTGGTGTCAGTGGGAGGTCTAGTGCCCCATCATTGGTGTCAGTGGGAAGAATAGTGCCCCATTTTTCGTGGTCACTGGTTGTGGGTATCAGTGACAGGATTTATGGCTCATTGTTGGTGTAGAGGAAATAGTGCCTGGTTTTAGAGAAACAGTGTTCCAAGAGCCTAATAAAAGCAAAGGGCCACATCCGGCCGGCCACCAGGCTACAGTTTGGAGACCACTCACCTAGGGCTATCCTTGAACTGTTGGGCAGAGGTCTCTGCGCCAGACAGCGTCACCTTTGTTTTGGTGCCAGGTCCTGGGGCAGGGTCCCGCCCACATATAAATGACCACACCCCTTTTTAAAACCAGCAATCCTGTCCAAATGATCCAGATCCCATTGGTTCCCCATAAGAAGAAGAAGTGTACTTACCGCCAGCGGCTGGTGCTTTTGGTTTTCTCACTTTGGGGAAGGTGAGGAAGGAATCGTATCCAAACAGGACGGAGGCGATTAGGCTGAATATCTGCAATGATGGGAGTGATTGTTAAATATACCGTGGTCATGTGACCACACAGCTTGTATGTTATACTGATGATTATTAGAATAGTCAGCAAGTCCGACTTTTACGAAATGTCTGTGACACCCACTGACACGCCAGCAGCCAGCATGGAGTTCAGCGTATTGGAACTTTCTTCACAAGGGGTTCCTTAAGTTATAGTTTAGAGCATTTAGAGATAAAGCTTAATGATTTCCAGATATTGCTTAATGAAAAGACAAGAGTTTTTGGGGACCCTCTGGAGGGTGTCACTGAACCCACCACCCCCCCCCCCCCCAATCAAAAGGCCTGAGGGGTGTAGGGTAGGAGGGCTAATGTGCATATGACCCTCCCAGCAGGATTTCTAAATGCCTCCATATCTTCAGCCGGCCAGGTTTTCTAGTCCAACAACCGACATAATATTAAATGAATGAAATTATAATTTGAAAGAGACTAAACATGGCAACCAGAGGCGTAACTAAAACTTTCAGGGGCCCTGGTGCAAGAAACCATGAAGTGCCACACTGACCCCTTGCTGGGGCCCTTCCCTCCGAGCCCAGCGGCGGAATGCCAGGGCCCAGTAGCAAGTGCACTTGTGACCCTGGTACTTCCACCACTGGTATCAGTATTTTTTTTATTTTTGTTATTTTATTATTTTTTAACCATCTTATTTTATTTATTTATTTATTTTATGTGCATTTGTGACCCTGGTAGTTTTCGGCCCTGGTGTCAGAATTTTTATTTATTTTTTACTTATTTTTTTTACCATTTTATTTTATTTATTTATTTTACTATTTTTATTTTTTTTTTACTTTAAAAAAAAAAAATTTAGGAGCCCTTTGGCCTTTGGTGAAACATCAGTGGTCTAAACAGACCTCTAATGTTTCACCTTTGAGACAGAGAAAGGAGATTGAGGACTCAGTCCTCAATCTCCATCTCTGGAACGCCAGGGCCCTGGTTGCAAGTGCACTTGTGACCCTGGTAGTTCCACCACTGGTGTCGGTAGTTTTTTATTTTTATTTTTTTTTTTACCATTTGATTTCATTCATTTATTTAATTTTTTATTATTTTTTACAATATTTTTAGGAGCCCTGTATGGGGCTTTCATGAGATATCAGGTGTCTAAACAGACCTCTGATGTTTCACTTTGAGACAGAGAAAGGAGAATGAGGACAAAGCCCTCAATCTCCATCTCTGCAGTCTCAGCCGCGCAGAATGAATGGACAGGAATAGTTCATTCACAAACTGAAGCATAGTAAACACAATATAATAAATATCAAAAAAATAAATAGAAATGTATTTATCAGTTTAGGCCAATATGTATTCTTCTACCTATTTTTGGTTGAAAACAAAATCGCAATAAGCATATATTGATTGGTTTGCGCAAAAGTTATAATGTCTACAAAATAGCTGATAGATTTATGGCATTTTTACAAATTGTTTTTTTTTTTTTTTTACTAGTAATGGTGGCGAACAGCGATTTTTAGCGGGACTGCAACACTTTTGACACTTTTTTGGGACCATTGACATTTATACAGCGATGAGTGCTATAACAAATGCACTGATCACTGTGTAAATGTCACTGGCAGGAAAGGGTTCAACACTAGACATGTTCACTGACAAAAAATTCGTTCATTTTCGTTTTCGCTTCATTAGTTTTTTTGCTTTTTTCGGAAATTTGGAAAATCGGAAATTCTAAAATTCGGAAATTCTAAAATTCGGAAATTTCGGGAATTTTCACATTTCTATTTTCCGAATTTCGAATTTGCGGATTTCCGAATTTTGCATTTTCGGATTTCCGAATTTTGCATTTTCGGATTTCCGAATTTTGAATTTTCTGATTTCCGAATTTTGAATTTTCGGAATTCCGAATTTTCGGATTTTCGAATTTCGAATTTTCGAAATTTCCGAATTTCGAATTTTCGGATTTCTGAATTTCCAATTTTCCGAAATTTCGAATTTTCAGATTTCCGAATTTACGAAATTCTGAATTTCCAAAATTCAGAAATTCCGAATTTTGGATTTTCGTTTTTTCGGAATTCCGAATTTTCGGACTTTCGGAACTCCGAATTTCTGAATTTTCGGAAATTCAAAGATTTGAAAATCCCAAAATTTGAAAATCTAAAAAAAAGAAAGAAAATCTTTTAATTAACCACTTCAGCCCCGGACCAATTGGCAGCCAAAGGACCAGGCCCCTTTTTGCAATTCGGCACTGCGTCGCTTTAACTAACAATTGCGCGGTCATGCGACGTGGCTCCAAAACAAAATTGGCGTCCTTTTTTTCCCACAAATAGAGCTTTCTTTTGGTGGTATTTGATCGCCCCTGTGGTTTTTATTTTTTGCGCTATAAACAAAAATAGAGCGACAATTTTGAAAAAAATGCAATATTTTTTACTTTTTGCTATAATAAATATCCCCAAAAAATATATAAAAAAAAATTTTTTCCTCAGTTTAGGCCAATACGTATTCTTCTACATATTTTTGGTAAAAAAAATCGCAATTAGCGATTATTGATTAGTTTCCGCAAAAGTTATAGCATTTACAAAATAGGGGATAGTTTTATAGCATTTTTATTAGTAATGGCGGCGATCAGCGATTTTTATTGTGACTGCGACATTTTGGCGGACACATCGGACATTTTTGGGACATTTGTCATTTATACAGCAATCACTGCTATTTAAATAGCACTGATTCCTATGTAAATGACAGTTGTAGTTAGGGGGTTAACCACTAGGGGGCGGGGAGGAGTCAGTGTGACGTGTTGTGTTTTTTTTTTTACAGTAGGGGGGCGTGGCTGTACGTCTGATGTCATTGATCGGCTTTCCCGATGACAGGGAACAGCCGATCACTGACAGTCAGTGTAGGAAGCGCGGGGAGAGGTTTGTTTACACAAACCTCTCCCCGTTCTTCAGCTCCGTAACCCGATCGCGGGATACCAGCGGCGATCGGGTCCGCTGGTCCCGCGGCCGTGGTCACGGAGCTCCCGACAGGCAAATTAAAGGGGACGTACAGGTATGTGCTTTTGCCTGCCCGTGCCATTCTGTTGACGTATATCTACAGGAGGCGGTCGGGAAGCGGTTAATAACTAACTATTAAGTTAACGAGTACGAATTTATCCGAAGTTACGAATTATCTGAAATAACGAATGCCGCATCTAAACAAATGGAACGGAACAAATTAATAATAAATAATTAATAATAATAAAAAGGTTTTATTATTATTATTGTTATTTATTATTATTAGATCGTTACGTTCCATTTGGTTAGATGCGGCATTCGTTATTTCATGAATGAATGATTTGTATAGCGCTGCAAACTGCGAACTGAATCGCCTCGAGGCGCTTGATCCGATCTGCGTTGATTCCTTCTAAAGCCCCATACACACGGTCGGATTTTCCGATGGATTCTGTCCTATCGGACAATGTTGTCGTAAATTCCGACCGTGTGTAGGCACCATCGGACAGTGTACGTCGGATTGTCCGACGGACAAAGTCCTATCTCCTGCTGGATAGATTTTTCGACAACAAAGTCCGATCACACCAAATCCGATCGTGTGTAGCGAATTCCGACGGACAAAGTGCCACGCATGCTCAGATCACATTACAAGACCAAAGCTATTGGCTACTAGCCTCTACGTAGTCCCTTCGTACGCAACAAACGTCACCACGTTCAGAATGATCGGATTTTCCGACAACTTTGTCCGACCGTGTGTACGCAACACCAACATCGGACAAAGTACGATGGACAGGATCTGACGGACCTGGTCCGCGGATAATCCGAGCGTGTGTATGGGGCATTAGAAGAGGTGGTCTTGAGTTTTTTCCTGAAGGCCTGATGGTTTCCTTCCAAGCGGATGTTCGTAGGTAGAGCATTCCATAGCCGTGGTCCTTGGACTGCAAATCTTCGTTCTCCCCTTGATTTGTACCGGGACTTGGGGGATGAGGAGGAGGTTTTGGTTGGTTGATCGGAGGTTGCGATTTGGAGTGTAGCGTTGTATTTTTTCGCATAAGTATTGAGGAGAATCTCCTTGTGTGCATTTGTGGGTGAGGCAGAGGGTCTTGAATGTAATCCGATCCTTTACGGTTAGCCAATGGAGGTTCCTCAGAGAAGGGGAGATGGATTCCCAGGGTTTTTTTCCTGTGACTAGTCTTGCTGCCATGTTTTGAACGACTTGTAGGCGTGCAATCTGGAATTTAGGTAGTCCTATGTAGAGGGAGTTTGCGTAGTCAAGTCGAGAGTTGATGATTGTTCCTACCACTATGGCTTTTTCCTTTTCTGGAATGAAGGGGATGAGTCTACGTAGCTGGAGTAGAAGGTGGAACTGATCCTGTGCATCCATTGACATTTCTGAATCGAAGGTGACTCCGAGACTTTTGGCTTTTAATGCCTAGGGGGATGGTCTGTCCAAGGATGGTGGGTGGAGTCCATGGTGTCGTAGATTTAGTTTTCCGGTTTGCATTTAGGAGTTCTGTTTTGGTTCCGTTAAGTTTGAGTGAGCTTGTGGACATCCAGTCATCTATCGATGTGAGGCATTTTTCCAATTCCTGATATTGGTCTTTTTGTCCGGGGACACGAAGGTAGAGTTGAGTATCATCTGCGTATGATAATTTCAGATAATTTGTAACTTCGGATAAATTCGTAACGTTCACTAACTGACAAATTTGAAAGGGAACTCCAATACCTATAATTTAATAGTTAGTTATTATTTAGAATTAAACAGATTTTCTTTCTTTTTTTCTGATTTTCGAATTTTCTAATTTTCCAATTTACGAATTCCGAAAATCGGAAATTCCGAAAATCGGAAATTCCGAAAATCGGAGATTCCGAAAATCGGAAATTCCAAAAATCCGGAAATTCGAAAATCCGAAAATTCGAAAATCGGAAAATTCAGAAATTCGAAAATCCGAAATTCGAAAATCCGAAAATTCGGAAATTCGAAAATCCGGAAATTCGAATATTCGGAGATTCGGAAATCCGAAAATTCGAAATTCGGGAAAACCATCAGAGCTTTTTCCGACGAGAATTCCGATCGTGTGTATGCGGCATAAGGCCACTGTTGCATTTCTGAAGAAGAAGAACCGGGTGAAAGGGATTCAGTGGCCGTCTCCTGATCTGAACCCAAAACGGGGGAACACTTATTGAGGATCCTGAAGAGACCAAGTTGACCATCACTCTCCATCCAGCATCCGGCCTCTAAAAGAGGTCCTTCTTGAAGAATGGAAAAAGATCGATGTTGCAATATGTCGCCATTCTCAAAAAATGCCATCCATGGGCACAAACCCAACATAGCCCACCGGCAAATTCAGCCTCATGAACAATCTAAGGAAGCCCCTCTGTTCCCTCTGTTTCTAGGGGGGGTAAGGGGGATATTTACATTCATATTTTGGTCTACTCAGGTACTTACCACTGCTGCAGTACCAGAATTATCACGAAAACCACGGGCAAAATAAATCAAAGAAAAGATGAAGAACAAACCACAGCCGATGGCGGCCCGAAAGAAATCCTAAAATAAGAAGAATAAATGCAAAAAAAAGAAGAGAAGGTTATTAGTACAGAGTATACAGCCAATTTCTGTATTCACATAGAGAAGAACACTCAGAGTCCCCATTAGAACACATCAGAGTCTCCCCTTTGCATCAGAGTCCCTCCTTTACATCTGAGTCCCTATCTGAGCCCCCGCGCCCTTACATTATGGTTCTCGTAAAATCTAGGAATATGCCGCATTTGGCTCCCAGGCCGTAGTTTGGAGCTCAATGTAATTCCATCATATTAGGATTTATGGAATATGACTGGTTCTGGAGACCTGAGATGTATGAACGGGGCACTTCCAGGACACTCCACTGAACCTTTGTGGGTCTTTATAATTTTAAATAAAGCGGGGAAGGGTTAGACCCTCTGTCAGGCATTTCAGACAGAACCTCCCCTTCTATGGATTTGAGAGGTGGGAGACACAGCCAATAAAATGTATAGAGCTCCATATCACAAATGGGGAAAGGGGCAGATAGGCGCCACTCACCGTCCAGCCCCAGTGCACACGAGGGAACTGCAGGTCAGAATTTGTAGCGAAGATCAGGAAAAGAACGAGGCAATATATGAATTCTGAGAGGGAGAAGCCCATGTACCCCGGAGTCCGCGAGGCGGCGTGACACACCGTGATCACCAGGCACAGCACCTGCCAAGACACAATTTTAGGTCATTGACCCCGGAGACCTTGTGAATCCGGATTATAAATACAGCAGTCGTCCTACTGGGGAGGTTAGAAAAGGAAAGAAGAAACTGCGCTATGGAATATCGCAATTGTTACGATTAAATAGTAGACATGTGCACAACAAAAAAATTTGTTTATTTTCGTTTCGTTTTTTTTTCGTTTCCAAAAAAAATTCGTTTTTTTTTTCATTTCGTTTTTTCGTTTCCGTTGATTCGTAACGATTCGTACATTCGTAAGAGTTATTTTTTTCGTTGATTCGTTTTTTCGTTAGTTTAATTTTCGGACGCATTCGTATTTATTCGTACATTCGTAACATTCGTAGATTCGTAATCGGAGCATAATTCATAATTTTATGTAATGTGTATGCTATTATTACATTTTAATAATTTACGAATCGAAAAAAAAGTTACGAATCGAAAAAAAAAAAAAAAGTTACGAATCGAAAAAAAAGTTACAAATGTACGAATTTTTTGTTCAATAGAGAGACACGGAAAATTACAAATCAAAAAAATTTAAAAAAAAAAAGTTACGAATCGAAAAAAAGAGTTACGAATCGAAATTTTTTTTTACGAATGTACGATTTTTTTTTTTTTCGCTCAATCCATTCGAAGCACGTTTAGCAGCACCATTGTAAGGGACACGGAAAATTACCAATTCAACAAAAAAAAAAAGTTACGAATGTACGAATTTCTTCGTTCGTTTTCGTTTTTCGGATTTTCTTCATTAGTACATTCGTTGTTTCTAATTTAGTTCTTTTCGGATTTTCGTTGTTATTCGGATTCGTACGATTCGAACGATTCGTTCATTCGTACGAAAACGAACGAACGAAAATAACGAAAAAAAACAAAACGAATTGCACATGTCTATTAAATAGGTCTGATATATATATATTGACCTGTTGGAAGCTGCAACTCCACTGCTAACAAAACACAGTAAAAGTATATAGGGAAAATGAAAGAGTTGCGCTAAACCGGGGGGCCAATATTGACTATCAGGACCCAATACTCAACAAAAACACATAAAATAAATCTATTGATATGTGTTAATAATACAAATAAAATTTTGGTGATGTCAGAGAAATACCATGCCTCAGCGCCGGGTCCCTAGAGTACGCACGCGCGGTAGAGCTGCTCGGCAGCGCACACAGGTACGCGGGGCAGCGGGTGCGCATGCGCGGGTTCACGGCGCTCGGGTATGTGTTGTAGCTCATCCAGTGCGGCTCACGTCTATGCGCGGCTCTGTCAGAAAGCGAGTGCGCATGCGCACTCGTCCGGGTACCCCACCTGACCACTTACCTGGCCTATAAAAGGCCTTTTCCTTTCCTCCACAAATTGCTGGTTTGTTGTCTCTACTTCCTGAGTCCCTGGCTCCAGTCCCTTGTATCCTGTACCTGCCTGATCATCTGTGCTTGACCCTCGGCCTGCCTCCTGGACATTCTCTTGTTGCTTACCTGTGTTTGACCCCTGGCTTGACTCTTGGATATCCTTCTGCCTGATCATCTGTGCTTGACCCTCGGCTTGCCCTCTGGACATTCTCTTGTTGCTTACCTGTGTTTGACCCCTGGCTTGACTCTTGGATATCCTTCTGCCTGATCATCTGTGCTTGATCCTTGGCCTGCCTCCTGGACATTCTCTTGTTACTTACCTGTGTTTGACCCCTGGCTCGCCTCTTGGATATCCCTCTGCCTGATCACCTGTGCTTGACCCTCGGCTTGCCCTCTGGACATTCTCTTGTTGCTTACCTGTGTTTGACCCCTGGCTTGTCTTCTGGATACCCCCCTGCCTGACTACCTGTGCTTGACCCTCGGCCTGGCTTTCTGGACTTCCAGTTCACGTATGCACCCCAGGATTGTCCTCCAGTGTGCGTTCCGGTACCTCTACAGCCTCTGCCTCATCTTGGTCCTGCCAGGTGTCTACTTCCAGTGCAGATTCAGCCACACACGGTCTACACCGCTACTGCACACCACCTGCTGGCAACCCGTGCATCCTTGTGCCCGGTGCCCTCTGTACCCATTCCAGGGGCATCCTGCACCTAGTCGCAAGGGGAGCAGCTCTCAGCATTTCGGCCCGGGTGAGTACCTGTGACAGGTGAAAAAAACAAAAACCCAAAAATATTTGATCAATGAACCCTAAATAACCAAAAGGATCTGGAAGACAATAACCACAGCTGATTAATTGCTACATGTGAAAATACACATAGATGTGCAAACAGTGAAATGAAAAACAATGACAGTCATATGTGTCCTGTAACAGTGACGAGTGCCATCATAACGTGATAGGCTGTCAGAGGTACTCACCCGGGCAGAAATGCTGAGAGCTGCTCCCCTTGCGACTAGGTGCACGATGCCTCTGGAGTGGGTACAGAGGGCACCGGGCACAAAGATGCACGGGTTGCCAGCAGGTGTGTTGCAGGTGGTGTGCAGTAGCGACGTTGACCAGGAGAGGCTGATGCTGCACTGGAAGTAGACACCTGGCAGGACCGTGATGAAGCAGAGGTTATATAGGTACCAGAACGTGTACTGGAGGAGGACCCTTAGGTGCATGTGAGAACTAGAAGTCCAGAACACCGGGCCGAGGGTCAAACACAAGTAACTTCAGAGAATGTCCAGTAGGCAAGCCAAAGGTCAAGCACGGGGAATCCGGCAGAGGAGGTATCCAATAGCAGGCCAGGGGTCAAGCACAGGTAAGTAACTCAGAGAATGTCCAGTAAGCAGGCCAAGGGTCAAGCACAGGTAATCAGGCAGCAGAGGTATCCAGGAAGCAGGCCAGGGGTCAAACACAGGTAAGTAAGTCAGAGAATGTCCAGTAAGCAGGCCGAGGGTCAAGCACAGGTAATCAGGCAGCAGAGGTATCCAGGAAGCAGGCCAGGGGTCAAACACAGGTAAGTAACTGAGAGAATGTCCAGTAAGCAGGCCGAGGGTCAAGCACAGGTAATCAGGCAGCAGAGGTATCCAGGAAGCAGGCCAGGGGTCAAACACAGGTAAGTAACTCAGAGAATGTCCAGTAAGCAGGCCGAGGGTCAAGCACAGGTAATCAGGCAGCAGAGGAATCCAGGAAGCAGGCCAGGGGTCAAACACAGGTAAGTAACTCAGAGAATGTCCAGTAAGCAGGCCGAGGGTCAAGCACAGGTAATCAGGCAGCAGAGGTATCCAGGAAGCAGGCCAGGGGTCAAACACAGGTAAGTAACTCAGAGAATGTCCAGTAAGCAGGCCGAGGGTCAAGCACAGGTAATCAGGCAGCAGAGGTATCCAGGAAGCAGGCCAGGGGTCAAACACAGGTAAGTAACTCAGAGAATGTCCAGTAAGCAGGCCGAGGGTCAAGCACAGGTAATCAGGCAGCAGAGGAATCCAGGAAGCAGGCCAGGGGTCAAACACAGGTAAGTAACTCAGAGAATGTCCAGTAAGCAGGCCGAGGGTCAAGCACAGGTAATCAGGCAGCAGAGGTATCCAGGAAGCAGGCCAGGGGTCAAACACAGGTAGCAGCAGCGGTGGTCAAGCGGGTTCCGGGTCAGACACAGGTAATCAAGCAGATACTGGATACAAGGACTGGAGCCAGGACTCAGGAAGAGACAACAAACCAGCGATTTGTGAGGAGACAGAGGAAGCCTTTTATAGGCCAGGTGAGTGGTCAGGTGGGGTACCCGGACGAGTGCGCATGCGCACTCGTCCTCTGTCAGCGCCGCGCACAGCGGTGAGCCGCACTGGCTGAGCTGCATCAGATACCCGAGCGCCATGGACCCGCGCATGCGCACCCGCTACCCGGCGTACCTGTACAGTTTGCTGAGCCGCTCTACCGCGCGTGCGCATACCCGGAACCCGGCGACGAAGTACGGTATTTCCCTGACATAGGCTGATACAAAAGCAAACAATAGGAAAAAAAACTCAAAATTATGAGTGAAAAATGAATGAAAGTCCACAGTTATCAATAATTGGTGAATAAGATTAATAAGATGGAAAAAGTTCATCCACACGGCGAGTCCTTTAGTACTTGATCTAATGTGATCCGCCACCAGTGTAGGTAAAATCAACTCTTACCAGAGCGCCATGACACGCCACTACAGAGCGTCATACAAGGCATGTAAAAGAGTGCCCCCTGGACGACGTGATTGTATCACGAAACGCGTAGGGGCGGAGCGACGCGCTGACGTCACCTCACATCGTGTTGCTCGGAGAACCAGGAAGGACGGGTCTGTCAGTGTGCGTCCGGCCGGCCGGCGCACCTGACTTAAGGCGTTACTTTTCTGCATTGCTGTAAGTGCAATTTTTATTGGTTTTATAATAAATATCTTGGGTTTTACACTATCTGGAGCCCTTATTTCTTCCATGTGAATACTCTCTATAGGATGAGCCGTGTCATTTGAGGGGTGGAAAGAGGAGTGCGGGATATCAGATCTGTTTCCAGGAAGCTGCATAGTAAGAGAGAGGAGAAGTGTCCATACATCCGAGGGAAGAGAGATCTTTTACATACCATCCTACTGGGAGGGATCACCACTAGAGAATCAGAAATTTAAAGGGCAACTCCACTTTCGTGGGGAAAAAAAATGAGCAAATAAATAAAAAACAGCATTACCTATACAACTGTGACACAAATCATGTGACTGAATGTTATTAAAAAATGACCTTTCATTTTCAATCTGCAGCCGCTGTAATTTTCTGTAAAACGCAATGCAATATGGCTGCCTGGAGGCTTTCTGTCCACCACGAGGAGAGGAGAAAAGGAGAGACAGATGAGAGTAAAGGAAAGTAGAAGAGAGAGGGAGGAGAGAGAAGAGAGAGGAGGAAGAGGAGAGGAGGAGAAAAGTAGAAAAGGAGAGACAGATGAGAGTAAAGGAAAGTAGAAGAGAGAGGGAGGAGAGGAGAGAGGAGAGAGAAGAGAGAGGAGGGAGAGGAGAGGAGAAAAGTAGGAAAGGAGAGACAGATGAGAGGAAAGGAAAGTAGAAGAGAGAGGGAGGAGAGGAGAGGAGAGGAGAGGAGAGGAGAAAAGTAGGAAAGGAGAGACAGATGAGAGGAAAGGAAAGTAGAAGAGAGAGGGAGGAGAGGAGAGAGGGAGAGGAGAGAGAGGAGAGGAGAAAAGTAGGAAAGGAGAGACAGATGAGAGGAAAGGAAAGTAGAAGAGAGAGGGAGAGAGAGGAGAGGAGAGGAGAGGAGAGGAGAAAAGTAGGAAAGGAGAGACAGATGAGAGGAAAGGAAAGTAGAAGAGAGAGGGAGGAGAGGAGAGAGGAGAGAGAGGGAGGAGGAGAGGAGAAAAGTAGGAAAGGAGAGACAGATGAGAGGAAAGGAAAGTAGAAGAGAGAGGGAGGAGAGGAGAGAGGAGAGGAGAGGAGAAAAGTAGGAAAGGAGAGACAGATGAGAGGAAAGGAAAGTAGAGGAGAGAGGAATGATAGGAACGTAAAGTAGAGGAGAGAGGAATGATAGGAAAGGAAAGCGAAGGAGAGGAGAGGGAGAAGTTGGATCCTGGAAATCCTGTGCCCCCCATGGTCACTGCATGTGCCTGGCGCCGGCGCAGTGTCATTTATACACATATAGTCGTTACAAACTCATGGGCACTTATTATAAAAAACGCCGACCAACACCAATGAATGCAGTGCTGGATATTGACGTATTAGGTGCCCCCATGTATGTATGGAAATGCTTCACATCAGTGGCGGAACTACCGCCATAGCGACACACGCGGCCGCTATGGGGCCCCTGGGGAGGAGGAGCAATGCATACTGCCGGGGGCCCGGGGGGTGGGGGGCGAGCACTGCCCGCACGGTCCTCCAGCCAGGGGAAGTGAGGAGAGGAAGAGGCGCGCTGTGTAATAGCTTTTATTTGAATGCCCTGTGAGTTCCCGGGGCTCACCGTCACATAGCCCCACCTCTTGGCCCGGCGCTTTTGATAGACAGAACGCCGGTCCAATGCGGGACATGTGACGTCATCAAAGGCGCCGGGCCAAGAGGTGGGGCTATGTAACGGTGAGCCCCGGGAACACAGGACATTCAAATGAAAGCTGTTGCAGCTCTCTGCATGTACAGACAGCGCGCCTCTTCCTCTCCTCACTTCCAATGGCTGGGGGGCCGTGCGGGCGGTGCTCCCCCCCCACTCTGAGACAGCCCCACGCTCGCCAATAGCCATTTGAGGGCTGCTGCAGTCTGGCTCACCTCTTCCACTGCACAGGTGAGGCTGCATTGGGCACGGGGAGGCTGCATTGGGCACGGGGGAGGCTGCATTGGGCACGGGGGAAGCTGCATTGGGCACGGGTCAGGCTGCATTGGGCATGGGCAGGCCACGCTGCATTGGGCAAAGGTGAGGCTGCATTGGGCACGGGGAGGCTGCATTGGGCACGGGGGAGGCTGCATTGGATACGGGGGAGGCTGCATTGGGCACGGGACAGGTTGCATTGGGCACGGGTCAGGCTGCATTGGGCCTGGGCAGGCCACGCTGCATTGGGCAAAGGTGAGGCTGCATTGGGCACTGAACATGCTGCATTGGGCACAGGCAGGTGAGGCTGCATTGGGCACTGGCAGGTGAGGCTGCATTGGGCACAGGCAGGTGAGGCTGCATTGGGCACAGGCAGGTGAGGCTGCATTGGGCACAGGCAGGTGAGGCTGCATTGGGCACAGGCAGGTGAGGCTGCATTGGGCACAGGCAGGTGAGGCTGCATTGGGCACGGGTGAGGCTGCATTGGGCACAGGCAGGTGAGGCTGCATTGGGCACAGTCAGGTGAGGCTGCATTGGGCACAGTCAGGTGAGGCTGCATTGGGCAAAGGTGAGGCTGCATTGGGCACTGAACATGCTGCATTGGGCACAGGCAGGTGAGGCTGCATTGGGCACCGGCCACACTGCATTGGGCACGGGTGAGGCTGCATTGGGCACGGGTGAGGCTGCATTGGGCACAGGTGAGGCTGTATTGGGCACTGAACATGCTGCATTGGGCACAGGCAGGTGAGGCTGCATTGGGCACAGGTCACACTGCATTGGGCACAGGTGAGGCTGCATTGGGCATTAGACACGCTGCATTGGGCACAAATGGGCACAGGTGAGGCAGTATTGGGCACAGGTGAGGCAGTATTGGGCACTGGCCACGCTGCATTGGGCACAGGTGAGGCTGCATTGGGCACTGGACACGCTGTATTGGGCACAGACCACGCTGCATTGGGCACAAGTGGGCACAGGTGAGGCAGTATTGGGCATGGGCAGACCACGCTGCATTGGGCACAAGTGGGCACAGGTGAGGCAGTATTGGGCATGGGCAGACCACGCTGCATTGGGCACAGGTAAGGATTATTGAAGCGCTAACACCAGGTGTTTGGAGTATCTTTATCTGTTGATTAAACTTTCTGGAATACATATATTGCTATTGTAGTGTAGGATCTGGGCTCTCTTTCTTTCTTCCTTCTCAGACTCGAACCACACACCCTTTGAGCCCCGCCCTTTAAACCATGCCCACTATTTAATTTAACCCCCGCCATTTTTTTGTGTGTGGGGGGGGGGGGGGGGCCCATACAACATTTTGCTATGGGGCCCTGTGATTTCTAGTTACGCCCCTGCTTCACATGAAGAGGCAGGAGAGACGCCCATTCTGTATATCAGAACAAATCGTTTTTAATGGATCCGTCCACCCAAAACGGATACCTCCATTCATTGTATATACAAGTCTTATATACCTCCGAGTCTTTAGAAGTATTATGTTATATATTTGAGAACACAACATGAGAAGACACAAAGAGTCTCCGGTGGCTCCGGCCATAAGAAGTGTCCGGGGGATCTCTTCTGAAATATCGATCACATTTTAGACATTCCGCTTATAACTCAAATCTCACTTTCGGGAGTGAAATCCGCCATCCTGGTGTCAGGAGGGCCTTTTTAATCGAGGGAATGAAAATCTTTATAGTGGAAAACGATGGGAATAATATTCAGAAATACCCGGGAGGGACCGATGTGGTCATAAAACATGGAGACCCTAAATAATAAACGGGTAATAATGGAGGAAGTCAATTAAAAATAATGAGATAAAGAATGTGTTTGTTTTTGGAGGAGAAAGTAAGAAGTGGTCCTGGGGTGGAAGGTGCGGAGATCTTACCGTCTCTGCTGCCATGATTTTCCCTTTCTTGGTTTGGAGGTACGCGGTGATAAGAGCCATGCAATCATTATCTGGCTCGTGGTCCTCCGGTGCTCTGTCTACATCTGACATCATGGCGGGGGTAGGTAGTGGGGTGGCAGGGCAGTAGGTGAGGGCAGCTCACTGGGCAGGAATGTCCTCTTCTCCGTCCTCATGCAGAAGTGATGCAGATAAGAGATCGTAAGAGGAAGTTTACAGCATCCTTTGTATCCACCTCTCGTCTTCTTCTTTAGAAATATTACTCAGAATTACTGATTTTCTTACATAGGTTGAAAAGAAATTATTTCCTCCCCCCAGGAGGCCACCAGATACCACCAACAAACTCTTGTGTCATTACCTTGTAGTGTTTAGTGGCGGCCCTTAATGCAGGGCACAGGGGGGCGCTCCCCCTCCCCCAACCAGGTGTCCGCCCCCCTAATCTGCATGCAGGGCGCCAAAGGCATAGATTCCAATAGGTTTTTTTTGGGGGGGGCACATGATTAGAAAAAAGGGCCCACTTAGTTCACTATTGTTATCCTGATTCTCCTCCCGGCCAATCGGGAAGCAGGTCACCCACTTGGCCGAAAGAAGAAGCACTCATATTGGCCGCTTAGGAGGAGGGAGGGTGGAGATGCACGGCGGAAGCCGCCATGATGCGGAGGAGGAGGAGGAAACTCAGGGGAAGCCGGAGGAAGCTCTGCCCGATAGTGGGGGTAATTGCGGACCGTTCTGTTCTTTTATTTTCTATTCTATTTTGTCCTGTTTTACTCTATTCTTTTCTATTCCTTTATTTTCTATTCCAGTCCTTTATTTTATTTTATATATTTTTTTCTGTTTTACTCTATTATAGTGTATTCTTTTATTTTCTGTTCTATTCTTTTCTATTCCTTTATTTTCTATTCCAGTCCTTTATTTTATTTTATATATTTTTTTCTGTTTTACTCTATTATAGTGTTTTCTTTTATTTTCTGTTCTATTCTTTTCTATTCCTTTATTTTCTATTCCAGTCCTTTATTTTATTTTATATATTTTTTCTGTTTTACTCTATTATAGTCTATTCTTTTATTTTCTGTTCTTTTCTTTTCTATTCCTTTATTTTCTATTCCAGTCCTTTATTTTATTTTATATATTTTTTTTCTGTTTTACTCTATTATAGTCTATTCTTTTATTTTCTGTTCTATTCTTTTGTTATTCTTTTCTATTCTATTCCTTTTTTTTTTCTATTTTATTTATTCTCTTGGGAAATTCAAATTCGATTTAAAAACGATTCAAATTAGAATTCCATCCAAAATTTTGCTTTGTTTTTTTTTTAGATTCGTTTAAATTCGTTACTATTGTCATAACGAAAAATTTGTCCGAATGTCCATTCGGAAAAAAAAGGGACCGCACGTGTCTAAGGCACACTCACCTACCAGGAAGTACCCTTATGAGGCAAACGAACAGCGCACTTATTTTTCAGGAGGAATTTCCAAAAAAAGTTACATTCCCGGGAAAATTTAACAATTCTAAATATCTATGAAATCTTTACTTTTTAAGTTCAGGTCCACTTTAAGGAAAAAAAAAAGAGGAAGTAAAGATTTTAGTGAAGGATTCTGGGTAATAACATAAACACGTTTTTTTTTTTTTTTGGTAACACCTATGAAGTCTGATCAGAATCTTTAACTTGTGGTTTTCACAGTTATGAAAATCTTTTTCCGGTAAAAGCTGTGATATTACTTCCTGTCTGTTGGAGTTCATTTTCCTTTCAAATTTTCATTTTTATTTTTCATTTTTATCAGAGGTGTATTTTATATGATAGAGACAGAATATCAACCAAAAATCCAGAAAAAACACACAATACAAATGTTATAAATGGAGTAAAATAAGTATTTGATCCCCTACCAACCAACAATAATTCTGCCCCGCACCCACAGACTGGCTCCAGTAGGTCCTCATGTGGTACACAGATTAGTCCCATCAATGTAAGAAGGTTCTCCTAACGACAACTCGTTATGTGTATAGAAGACACCTGTCCACAGAATCTCTTCCTTCTATTCAATCCTCATCATCATGGGGAGGACCAAAGATCTGTCAGAGGACGTCAGGGACAAGGTTGTAGAGAAATAAAGAAAAGGAAAGGAAGTAGGGGAGAGAGAGAGAGAGAAAATAGGGGAAGAAATAGGGGAAAAAAAGGAAAGGGAGAGAAAGAGAGAGAAGAGGGAGAATGGAGAAAGAGAAAGGAGAGGCAGAAAGGAAAGGAAGAAAGGAGAGGGAGAAAGGAGAGGGAGAATGTAGGAAGAAAGGAGAGGAGAGGGAGAGCAGAGGAAAGGAGTCCACAGAAGGACTCTATTTACTAAATTAGATGACTTCTGAAGGCAATTGGTTCTGAGAGAGAGAGAGAGAGAGAGAGAGGATAAAGGAGAGAATAAGAAAGAAAGAAAGAAATAGAGAGAGAATAGGAATGTAAAGAGAAAGAAAAAAAAGGAAGGAAAGAAAGGGAGAAAAAAAGAGAGAAAGAGAGAGAAAGGGAAGAGAAGATAAAGGAGAGGGAGAGAATAAGAAAGAAAGAAAGAAATAGAGAGAGAGAGAGAGAGAGAAAGAAGGAAAAAAAGAAAAATAGAGGAAGAGAAGAGAAAGAAAGAAAGAAATGAGAGAAAGAAAAGAGAGAGAGGAAAGGATAGGAAAGATAGAAAGAAAAGAAAGAAAAAGAGAAAGAAAAGAAAGAGAGAAGAGAAGAAAGAAAGTAAGAAAGAAAGAAAGAAAGAAAAAGAGAGAAAGAAGGATCACCATCATGGGGAAGACCAAAGATCTGTCAGAGGACTTCGGGGAGAAGATTGTAGACCTGCACAAGGCTGGAATGGGCTAAAAGACCATCAGCAAGAAGCTTGGTGAGAGGAGACAACTGTTGGAGCGATTATTCGCAAATGGAAGAAATACAAAATAACCATCAATCGTCCTCGGTCTGGAGCTCCATGGAAGGTTTCTCCTCATGGGGTGAGGATGGTCATGAGAAAAGTGAGGGATCCGCCCAGAACTACACGGGAGGAGCTTGTGAATGATCTCAAGGCAATTGGGACCACAGTCACCAAACAAACCATTGGTGACACAATACACCACCATGGATTGAAATCCTGCAACGCCCCGGAAGGTCCCCCTCCTCAAGAAGACACATGTACAGGTCCCCCTCCTCAGGAAGACACATGTACAGGTCCCCCTCCTCAGGAAGACACATGTACAGGTCCCCCTCCTCAGGAAGACACATGTACAGGTCCCCCTCCTCAGGAAGACACATGTACAGGTCCCCCTCCTCAGGAAGACACATGTACAGGTCCCCCTCCTCAGGAAGACACATGTACAGGCCTGTGTGAAGTTTGCCAATGAACATCTAAATGGTTCAGAGAAGGATTGGGAGAAAGTTCTGTGGTCAGATGAGACCAAAATTCAACTCTTTGCCATTAACTTGACTCACCGTGTTCGGAGGAAGAAAAATGCTCACTTTGACCCTAAGAACACCATCCCTACATCCCTACAGTCACACACAGAGGTGGAAACATGATGCTTTGGTGCGGTTTCTCGGCTGGTACAGGCCGACTTTGACGCACTGAAGGGCCAATGGACGGGGCCACGTATTGTAAAATCTTGGATGAGAACCTTCTTCCCTCAGCCAGAACACTGAAGATGGGTCATGGATGGGTCTTCCAGCATGACAATGACCCAAAACTTACCGCCAAGGCAACAAAGGAGGGGCTCAAGAAGAAGCACATTAAGCTCATGAAGTGGCCTAGCCAGTCTCCAGACCTTCATCCTATAGAAAATGTATGGAGGGAGCTGAAACTTCGAGTTGCCAAGCGACTTAAAGAGGAAGTAAACTTCCATGTATTGTTTGTACCTGTAAATGATCCTATAATAAGGCTTTTTTTTCGGGTCTCATAACAGACAGAGGGGAGACATTTGACAGCTAACCCTTTTTTGACCTACACCATTGGAAGCCCTTGTTCCTTTTGTTTTGCATATCACCTGCTCTATGAGCCTGTTTGATTTCCCTTGGGTGATATATTGTTTGGTGGCCACCTTTCCACTTTCTGGATTCCATCGAGAGAGGATTGGATCTCCTGAGGACACCGCGGATCGTTCCATATCGATCGAGGGATCATCCGTGACCCGTGGCATTGTTCCTGTATGATTGTGGTTCCATCCCTTTATGCTCGTGTGACCTGGTGCCGCTGACACGCGGGTCCATTATCTCTGGTAAGAGGATCCTCCTTTAACACAATATTTGGTGTCGTTTACCTTCAGATGTCCATCCAACCAACCTTTGCTTCTTATTATGAACCACTGTGTGGTAGACCCACCGATTATTGGGACTCCTTTTGGGACTTATTTCCATTCTTTCACATTTCCTTTCACGGACTTATGTTCACATTCCACCTGTTTATTCAGGTTGACGGTTATCTTTGTACTTCTTTTGTTATGAGCACATGCCATTTATGTTATTTACTAGACATGTGCAATTCGTTTAGTTTTTTTTTGTTTTTTTTTTTGTTATTTTCGTTCATTCGTTATCGTACGAATGAACGAACGATTCGCAAAAAATTTTAACGAATTATCGAATCGAACGAATACGAAAAACAACGAAAATCCGAAATAACCAAATTAGAAACAACGAAACTACGAAAGAAGAAAACGAAAACAGGAACAACGAAAATCAAAATGAACGAAAAAATTCGTACATTCGTAACTTTTTTTTTTTTTGTTGAATTGGTAATTTTCCGTGTCCCTTACAATGGCGCTGCTTAACGTGCTTCGAATGGATTGAACGAAAAAAAATTTGTACATTCGTAACTTTTTTTTTTGTTGAATTGGAAATTTTCCGTGTCCCTTACAATGGCGCTGCTTAATGTGCTTCGAATGGATTGAACGAAAAAAATTCGTACATTCGTAACTTTTTTTTTTTATTTTTTTCGATTCGTAATTTTCCGTGTCCCTTACAATGGTGCTGCTTAACGTGCTTCGAATGGATTGAACGAAAAAATTCGTACATTCGTAACTTTTTTTTATTTTTTTTTTCGATTCGTAATTTTCCGTGTCTCTTACAATGGTGCTGCTTAACATGCTTCGAATGGATTGAACGAAAAAATTCGTACATTCGTAACTTTTTTTTTCAATTCGTAATTTTCCGTGTCCCTTACAATGGTGCTGCTTAACGTGCTTCGAATGGATTTAACGAAAAAATTCGTACATTCGTAACTTTTTTTTTATTTTTTTCGATTCGTAATTTTCCGTGTCCCTTACAATGGTGCTGCTTAACGTGCTTCGAATGGATTGAACGAAAAAATTCGTACATTCGTAACTTTTTTTTTATTTTTTTCGATTCGTAATTTTCCGTGTCCCTTACAATGGTGCTGCTTAACATGCTTCGAATGGATTGAACGAAAAAATCGTACATTCGTAACTTTTTTTAAATTTTTTTTTCGATTCGTAATTTTCCGTGTCTCTTACAATGGCGCTTCTTAACATGCTTCGAATGGATTGAACGAAAAAATTCGTACATTCGTAACTTTTTTTTATTTTTTTCGATTCGTAATTTTCCGTGTCTCTTACAATGGCGCTTCTTAACATGCTTCGAATGGATTGAACGAAAAAATTCGTACATTCGTAACTTTTTTTTTTTTTTTTTTCGATTCGTAATTTTCCGTGTCTCTTACAATGGTGCTGCTTAACGTGCTTCGAATGGATTGAACGAAAAAATTCGTACATTCGTAACTTTTTTTTTCGATTCGTAATTTTCCGTGTCTCTTACAATGTAATAATAGCATACACATTACATAACATTATGAATTATGCTCCGATTACGAATCTACGAAAACAATGTTACGAAAGTACGAATAAATCAATCTAACGAAAGTACGAATGTAACTAAATCTACGAAAATACGAATGCGCCCGAATTTCGAATAAACGAAAATTAAACGGAAAAACGAATCAACGAAAAAATAACTCTTACGAAAATACGAATCGTTACGAATACGAACACCGACGACTTACGAATTTACGAATCGTTACGAATCAACGGAAACGAAAAAAACGAAAGCGAAAATAAACGATTTTTTTTTGTTGTGCACATGTCTATTATTTACAGTATAATAGAGGTGATCGGCTTTAACATGGACTTATTTACCTGATACTGAAAGGTCAGCCTTGGGTGGGCTCTGATGGGAAGTCCTCCAGGGGTCCATATTTTTAGGTCAAAATGCCTTTGAAGCTCGAGGGTCTATGTTTATTATTTTATCTGTGTGAAGCTGAGCCGGTATGATTTTGCACTATGACAACGTGTGATATTGATACATTTTTTATTGTTTATTTAAAAAAATGTACTTTTTAAGAAAAAATACATTGTAATTTCTTGGGTATAAAAAAAGTCACCACTCTTCATATACAGTTGAGGATATACACTGACATTTCCGGGTCGTGTTTGACCCCTTTATGAAGATGACAAGCAAACTTTGAGAAAGGGGTCCATTGCTGTCCATCGTGGCCCCCTAATTATGCTTCCATTTATGTAACTTTGCATTATGACCCCTATCAAAATGTTTTGAATGCTTTGACATCATTCTTTCATGTATTTAAGGACTTAACAGGGTCCCTCTCAGCATTTAGGCAAGGTCGCTGCAGTAGCTGATCTACCCGGCCTCTAGTTCAGGGATTCTCAACCTTATTGAGACCCAGGCCCAGGAAATTCGTCCAAAGCCTTCAATGTCCCATTGATTGAAAAAAAAAAAAAAAAAAAAAGTTTATACCATGACAATAAAAGTATGGGAATACAAAATATGTATTGAAATTCTGGAAGACTGTGTGTGGGGGGGGGGGGGGGGGGGGGGGGGGGGGGGGGGGGGGGGGTGGGGGGGGTTGGGTGCCACTATGGGGGATAGGGGGCTTAGAAGTCTCAGCAGAAGACTTGGTGGCCTTGTAGGGGATGAGGTTTCTGGAGGGGCTGTGGGAAACTGCGAGGGGAGGGGGTCTCCGGAGGGGGCTGGGGGCTTTGCAGAGATTCTGTGGGAGACTGGAGGGTGTTGCAGATGCTGGGGGGGGTTGGAGAAGCAGTGTGGGATACCGTTGGAGGGCAGAATGGGGCATTGCAGGCTCGACAGTAGGCTGAAGCGCATTGCAGAAAGCGTGGGAGGATGGAGAGTAGAATGGAAGATTGGGGGCTCTGTGGGAGGTTGAAGAGTAGAATGGAAGATTGGGGGCACTTGGGGAGGTTGAAGAGTAGTATTAAAGGTTAAGTGGGGGGAGGAAGGGGGCACTTTGAGAGATTGAAGAGTAGAATTGAAAGTTGGGACACTCTGGGAGGTTGGAGAGTAGTATTGAAGGTTAAGTGGGGGGGAGGGAGGGGGCACTTTGAGAGATTGGAGAGTAGAATTAAAAGTTGGGACACTCTGGGAGGTTGGAGAGTAGTATTGAAGGTTAAGTGGGGGGGAGGGAGGGGGCACTTTGAGAGATTGGAGAGTAGAATTAAAAGTTGGGACACTCTGGGAGGTTGGAGAGTAGTATCGAAGGCTAAGGGGGGGGGGGCATTGTGGGAGGTTGGAGAGTAGAATGGAAGGTTGGAGCACTCCGGGAGGTTGGAGAGTAGTATTGAAGGTTAAGTGGGGAGACTGCGGGAGGTTGGAGAGTAGAATAGAAGGTTTGGGCACTCTGGAAGGTTGGAGAGTAGTATCAAAGGTTAAGGGAAACACTTTGGGAGGTTGGAAAGTAGAATTGAAAGTTGGGGCACTGCGGGAGGTTGAAGAGTAGTATCGAAGGTTAAAGGAGGGGGGTCAATGTGAGAGGTTGGAAAGTAGAATGGAAGGTTGGAGCACTCTGGGAGGTTGGAGAGTAAAATGGAAGGTTGGGGCACTCTGGGAGGTTGGAGAGTAGAATGGAAGGTTGGGGCACTCTAGGAGGTTGGAGAGTAGAATGGAAGGTTGGGGCACTCTGGGAGGTTGGAGAGTGGAATAGAAAGTTGGGGCACTCTGGGAGGTTGGAGAGTAGTATTGAAGGTTAAGGGGGGACGCTGTGGATTGTTGGAGAGTAGAATGGAAGGTTGGGGCACTCTGGGAGGTTGGAGAGCAGTTTTGAAAGTTAATGATGGACATTGTGGGAGGTTGGAGAGTAGAATGGAAGGTTGGGGCACTCTGGGAAATTGTAGAGTAGTATCGAAGGTTGAGGGGGGAACACGTGGGAGGTTGGAGAGTAGAATGGAAGGTTGGGGCACTATGGGAGGTTGAAGAGCAGTTTTGAAGGTTAATGAGGGACATTGTGGGAGGTTGGAGAGTAGAATGGAAGGTTGGGGCACTCTGGGATATTGTAGAGTAGTATCGAAGGTTGAGGGGGTACACGGTGGGAGGTTGGAGAGTAGTATCGAAGGTTAAGGGGTGACGCTGTGGATTGTTGGAGAGTGGAATGGAAAGTTGGGGCACTCTGGGAGGTTGGAGAGCAGTTTTGAAGGTTAATGAGGGACATTGTGGGAGGTTGGAGAGTAGAATGGAAGGTTGGAGCACTCTGGGATATTGTAGAGTAGTATTGAAGGTTGAGGGGGGACACGGTGGGAGGTTGGAGAGTATTATCGAAGGTTGAGGGGGGAACACGTGGGAGGTTGGAGAGTAGTATGGAAAGTTGGGGCACTCTGGGAGGTTGGAGAGCAGTTTTGAAGGTTAAGAGGGGACACGGTGGGAGGCTGGAGAGTAGGATGGAAGGTTGGGGCACTCTGGGATATTGTAGAGTAGTATCGAAGGTTGAGGGGGTACACGGTGGGAAGTTGGAGAGTAGTATCGAAGGTTAAGGGGGGACGCTGTGGATTGTTGGAGAGTGGAATGGAAGGTTGGGGCACTCTGGGAGGTTGGAGAGCAGTTTTGAAGGTTAATGAGGGACATTGTGGGAGGTTGGAGAGTAGAATGGAAGGTTGGGGCACTCTGGGATATTGTAGAGTAGTATTGAAGGTTGAGGGGGGACACGGTGGGAGGTTGGAGAGTAGAATGGAAGGTTGGGGCACTCTGGGATATTGTAGAGTAGTATTGAAGGTTGAGGGGGGACACGGTGGGAGGTTGGAGAGTATTATCGAATGTTGAGGGGGGAACACGTGGGAGGTTGGAGAGTAGTATGGAAAGTTGGGGCACTCTGGGAGGTTGGAGAGCAGTTTTGAAGGTTAAGAGGGGACACGGTGGGAGGCTGGAGAGTAGGATGGAAGGTTGGGGCACTCTGGGACATTGTAGAGTAGTATCGAAGGTTGAGGGGGTACACGGTGGGAGGTTGGAGAGTAGAATGGAAGGTTGGGGCACTCTGGGAGGTTGGAGAGTAGTTGTGTAGTAGATCCTTTTGTTTTTGTTTCTGTTCTTTCACACACCCAGTCCCCTTTTCTGTTTCCAAGCTTCCTCATCCCAGATCCTTCGGTGCCGGTTTTCACAGTGCGAGGAGGTGGAGCCAGGAACGGACATTATACAATCAGTGTCACGGGTCGAGAGCCGAGGGTCGAGAGCCATGGAACAGAGTTCATGGGAGTTGATGAGGAGGCATTTTGGGTTCCCCTGGTCCACCTGTGTACACATATTACAATGTTATTTTGGATATAACAGACATATGTCCCAATTCTACCTATTGTTTGTTTTTGTTAGTTTTTTTGCAACGCTCAGGGTGCTGCTTTTATTTGCAGCGTGCATTTATTTCACCATAGACACATCTGTAGCTGCTAATCACACTCTATGTATAAAAAGTTTTCTAGACATTTGTGACAAACATCTTCACAGCTCCAAAAACGTGCAACCTTCTGTGTAATATAATTATTACTTATGGTCATCAGCGCCATCTAGTGGCCACAATCAGTTTTTTTTTGGTATCAGTGGGAGGAATAGTGCCCCATTATTGGTGTCAGTGGGAGGAATAGTGCCTCATCATTGGTATCAGTGGGAGGAATAGTGCCTCATCATTGGTATCAGTGGGAGGAATAGTGTCCCATCATTGGTATCAGTGGGAGGAATAGTGTCCCATCATTGGTATCAGGGGGGGAATAGTGTCCCATCATTGGTATCAGTGGGAAGGAATAGTGCCTCATCATTGGTATTAGTGGGAGGAATAGTGTCCCATCATTGGTATCAGTGGGATGATTAGTGCCCCATCATTGGTGTCATTGGGAGGAATAGTGCCCCATCATTGGTATCAGTGGGAGGAATAGTGTCCCATCATTGGTATCAGTGGGAGGAATAGTGCCTCATCATTGGTATCAGTGGGAGGAATAGTGCCTCATCATTGGTATCAGTGGGAGGAATAGTGCCCCATCATTGGTATCAGTGGGAGGAATAGTGTCCCATCATTGGTATCAGTGGGATGATTAGTGCCCCATCATTGGTGTCATTAGGAGGAATAGTGCCCCATCATTGGTATCAGTGGGAGGAATAGTGCCCCATCATTGGTGTCATTGGGAGGAATAGTGCCCCATCATTGGTATCAGTGGGAGGAATAGTGCCCCATCATTGGTATCAGTGGGAGAAATAGTGCCCCATCATTGGTATCAGTGGGAGGAATAGTGCCCCATCATTGGTGTCATTGGGAGGAATAGTGCCCATCATTGGTATCAGTGGGAGGAATAGTGCCCCATCATTGGTATCAGTGGGAGAAATAGTGTCCATCATTGGTATCAGTGGGAGGGAAAGTGCCCCATCATTGGTATAAGTGGTAGAAATAGTGCCCCATCATTGGTATCAGTGGGAGGAATAGTGCCCCATCATAGTTATCAGTGAGAAAAAAGGTTCCCCATCATTGGTATCAATTTAAGGAATAGTGCCCCATCATTGGTATCAGTAGGAGGAATAGTGTCCCATCATTGGTATCAGTGGGAGGAAGAGTGTCCCATCATTGGTGTCAGTGGGAGGAATAGGGCCCTATCATTGGTATCAGTGGGAGGAATAGTGCCCCATCGTTGGTGTCAGTGGGAGGAATAGTGCTCCATCATTGGTATCAGTGGGAGGAATAGTGCCCCATTGTTGGGGTCAGTGGGATGAATAGTACCCCATCATTGGTATCAGTGGGAGGAATAGTGCCCCATCATTGGTGTCAGTGGGAGGAATAGTGCTCTATCATTAGTGTCAGTGGGAGGAATAGTGCCCCATCATTGGTATCAGTGGGAGGAATAGTGCCCCATCATTGGTATCAGTGGGAGGAATAGTGCCCCATTATTGGTGTCAGTGGGAGGAATAGTGCCCCATTGTTGGGGTCACTGGTAGGAATAGGGCCTGGCAGTTTGGAGACCACTCACCTAGGCCTATCCTTGAGCTGTCGGGAGGAGATCTCTCTGCCAGACAGTATCCCCTTTGTTTTAGTCCCATCATTGGTATCAGTGGGAGGAATAGTGTCCCATCATTGGTATCACTTGGAGGAATAGTGCCCCATCATTGGTGTCAGTGGGAGGAATAGGGCCCTATCATTGGTATCAGTGGGAGGAATAGTGCCCCATCATTGGTATCAGTGGGAGGAATAGTGCCCCATTGTTGGGGTCAGTGTGAGGAATAGTGCCCTATCATTAGTGTCAGTGGGAGGAATAGTGCCCCATCATTGGTGTCAGTGGGAGGAATAGTGCCCCATCATTGGTGTCAGTGGGAGGAATAGTGCCCCATCATTGGTGTCAGTGGGAGGAATAGTGCCCCATCTTTGGTGTCATTAGGAGGAATAGTGCCCCATTATTGGTATCAGTGGGAGGAATATTGCCCCATCATTGGTATCAGTGGGAGAAATAGTGCCCCCATCATTGGTATCAGTGGGAGGAATAGTGTCCCATCATTGGTATCAGTGGGAGGAATAGTGTCCCATCATTGGTATCAGTGGGAGGAGTAGTGCCCCATCATTGGGGTCAGTGGGAGGAATAGTGCCCCATCATTGATATCAGTGGGAGGAATAGTGCCCCATCATTGGTATCAGTTGGAGGAATAGTGTCCCATCATTGGTGTCAGTGGGATGAATAGTGCCCCATCATTGGTATCAGTGGGAGGAATAGTGCCCCATCATTGGTGTCAGTGGGATGAATAGTGCCCCATCATTGGTATCAGTGGGAGGAATAGTGCCCCATCATTGGTGTCAGTGGGAGGAATAGTGCTCTATCATTAGTGTCAGTGGGAGGAATAGTGCCCCATCATTTGGTATCAGTGGGAGGAATAGTGCCCCCCATCATTGGTATCAGTGGGAGGAATAGTGCCCCATTATTGGTGTCAGTGGGAGGAATAGTGCCCCATTGTTGGGGTCACTGGTAGGAATAGGGCCTGGCAGTTTGGAGACCACCCACCTAGGCCTATCCTTGAGCTGTCGGGAGGAGATCTCTCTGCCAGACAGTATCCCCTTTGTTTTAGTGCCAGGTCCTGGGGCAGGGTCCCGCCCACATATAAATGACCACACCCCTTTTCTAACACACCAGCCATTTTTTAAACCAGCAATCCTGTCCAAATGATCCAGATCCCATTGGTACCCCTAAGAAGAAGAAGTTTACTTACCGCCAGCGGCTCGTGCTTTTGGTTTTCTCAATTTGGGGAAGGTGAGGTAGGAATCGTATCCAAACAGGACGGAGGCGAATAGGCCGAATATCTGCAATGATGGGAGTGATTGTTAAATATACCATGGTCATGTGACCACACCGCTTGTATGTTCTACTGATTGATATTGAGAGGGCAAGCTGCCAAATCCAACAGCTTTTTGTGGACCCTCTGGAGGGCGGGACTGAACCCATCCCACCCAATCAGAGGGCCTGAGGGGTGTATATGGCCCTCCCACCCAGCCAGATTCCTAAATCCCTCCATATTTTTAGCCGGCCAGGTTTTTCAGTTCAACAACCAACATAATATTAAAAGAATGAAATTATAATTTGAAAGAGACTAAACGTGGCATGCAGGAGTGTAACTAGAACCTTCAGCCTGCCCCCCACCCCCCAATGTAAGAAACCATGAAGGGCCCCGTTGACCCCTGGCTGTGGCCCTTCCGTCTCAGCCCAGTGGTGGAAGGAGCCTCGACACGTAGCGGTGGCACTCACCACTGCCCGTCAGACTCTAAATGTGGATCGCTGCAAAACAGCTTTATGGTGGCCAATCTCAGCAAGCACCATCCGTGGGCACAAACCCAACCTAACATGCCGGCAAATTCAGCCTCATGAACAATCTAAGGAAGTCTGTCTGGGGGGGGTGAATTCAGAATGCACATGTGAAAATTTTTGAGGCCATCAACATAGTAAATTCATATACTCATATAGTACTTACTGCTGCTGCAATACCGGAATTATCAATAAACCTCCAGGTTAAAGAGATCAAAGAAAAGATGAAGAACAGACCACAGCCGATGGCGGCCCGAAAGAAATCCTGAAATAGGAAGAATAAATAAAATAAAAAAAAAACATTACTATCTGACTTTGGCGTGGGCATTATTAATGCTCTATTGGCACTGTCATCTCTGTTTTTAGCCACTAGGTGGGGCTGTAGGCTCTCTTTAGTGAGTTTTATGCAGTTGGAAGCTGTAATTAAACATTTTTTTTCTACTGTTTTTTACATTACAACTTTGCATTCTTCTGTGAGTGTTTATGGAACATGAATGATTGAATAGGTTCAAATAAAACTTTCTTCCAATTAAAAAAAAAAAAAAAAGCAGAAAATGTTTGTTTTTTTTGGTAAATAGATCCTTAATAGATTGTACAGCCAATTTCTGTATTCACATAGAGCAGAACATTCAGAGTCCCCATCAGAACAACCTTCCCCCTTACATCAGAGTCCCCATCAGAGTCACCCCTTACATCAGACTTCCCCCTTACACCAGAGTCCCCAAAGTCACCCCTTTAATTCAGACTCCCCATCAGAGTCACCCCTTACATCAGAGTCTGCATCAAAATCTTACCTGATCCATCAGAGTCACCCCTTACATCAGAATCCCCCCTTACATCAGAATTCCTATCAAAGTAACCCCTTACAGCAGAATTCCCAAAGTCACCCCTTTAATTCAGACTCCCCATCAGAGTCACCCCTTACATCAGACTTCCCCTTACATCAGAGTCCCCATCAGAGTCACCCCTTACATCAGACTTCCCCCTTACACCAGAGTCCCCAAAGTCACCCCTTTAATTCAGACTCCCCATCAGAGTCACCCCTTACATCAGACTTCCCCCTTACATCAGAGTCCCCATCAGAGTCACCCCTTACATCAGACTTCCCCCTTACATCAGAGTCCCCAAAGTCACCCCTTTAATTCAGACTCCCCATCAGACTTCCCCCTTACATCAGAATCCCCATCAAAGTCACCCCTTACATCAGAGTCTGCATCAAAATCTTCCCTGATCCATCAGAGTCACCCCTTACATCAGACCCCCCCCCCTCTCTGCATCAGAGAACCCTTTACACCAGAGTCTTCATCATCCTCCTAAGTCAGTATCTTCATCAGAGTACTCCCTTACATCAGAGTCCCAAACAGAGCATCCCTTTAAATTGCTGTCGTCATCAGAACCCCCCCCCTCTTTACATCAGAGTCCCCTTCAAAGTCTACCCTCACATCGGAGTTCCTATCAGAATCTCCTTTACATCAAAATCTTCCCTTAAATCAGACTCCCACCCCCCCCTCACATCAGAGTCTCCCCTTACACCAAGGTCCCCATCAGACTTTCCCTGTGCATCAGAGAACCCTT
>CM053033.1:7664546-7674546 GCA_028564925.1 Lithobates sylvaticus | reverse complement strand
CTCTATTATAGTGTATTCTTTTATTCTCTGTTCTATATTCTTTTGTTATTCTTTTCTATTCTCTTGGGAAATTCAAATTCGATTTAAAAAACGATTCAAATTAGAATTTCATCCAAAATTTTGCTTTGTTTTTTTTTTTTGGATTCGTTTAAATTCGTTACTATTGTCATAACGAAAAATTTGTCCGAATGTCCATTCGGAATGAAAGGGACCGCACATGTCTAGTGCCGCGTACACACGAAGGGACAATCCCGCGGGATTATCCTCTGGACTGAAGTCCAGCGGATAATCCCCTCGTGTGTGGGCGCCGGCGGACTTTTTGGCGCCAAAGTACGGCGGACTAAAGTTTGAAGTTTTGTTTTCAAATTATCCGCTGGACTTGGAAGTCCAGCGGACAATCCCGCCGTTAGTGGGCAAGTCCGCGGGACTTTTGAAATGAAGGGACTTGCCGCTCATCGGCAAGTCCGTTCATTTAGCACGTGACTTCAGGTTACGTAGCTAGCGTAGGCAGTTACTGCCGCCGCGCTAGCTCCGTGACCTGGCATGGATTTAAAGGGACTCCCCACGCCGAAAAAAAAACGGCGTGGGGGTTCCCCCCCCAAATCCATGTCAGACCCTCATCCGAGCACGCAGCCTGGCAGGCCAGGAAACGGGGTGGGGACGAACGAGCGCCCCCCCCCCTCCTGAGCCGTACCAGGCCGCGTGCCCTCAACATGGGGGGTGCCCTGGGGAAAGGGGGCCGTGCGGCCCCCCCCCACCCAAAGCACCTTGTCCCCATGTTGATGAGGACAAGGGCCTCTCTTCCCGACAACCCTGGCCGTTGGTTGTCGGGGTCTGCGGGCGGGGGCTTATCGGAATCTGGGAACCCCTTTAATAAGGGGGCCCCCAGATCCCGGCCCCCCACCCTATGTGAATGAGTATGGGGTACGATGTACCCCTACCCATTCACCTAAGGTGTAAAATGTAAAGTAAAAAAAAACACCCACACTTTTGAAAAAATAGTTTATTGCACTGCTCCGGGGGTCTTCTTCCGTCTTGGGGGTCTTCTCGCCGGACTCCCCCCCCCACTCTTACCGAGCGGGGGAAGTCCGGCTACCTTCTTCGTCGTCGCCGCCGTCTGGGGGTCTCGATCCGCCTTCGGGGGTCTTCTTCCGTCTTGGGGGTCTTCTCGCCGGACTCCTCCGCTCTCTTCTGCTCTTTTACTAGCTCTTTCACGAGGGGAGGAGTCCGGCTACCTTCTTCGTCGTCGCCGCCGTCGTCTGGGGGTCTCGATCCGCCTTCGGGGGTCTTCCGGGGGTCTCTTCTGTTCTTGCGGCGGTCGTCGTCTTCCGCGCCGCCGGCGCCTTCTTCTTCTTGTCCTTCTTGTTCTTCTTCTTCTTCCGATGTTGACCCGACGCTCTCTCTGCCCGGAATGCCTGTGCCGCTCTGCGCTCGGACTTATATAGGGACATGGGGGACAGAGTCACATGTTCATGTCACATGGTGACCCCGCCCCTTGCGATGTCACAGTCCCAGCATCCTCCGGGACTGTGACAACACAAGGGGGCGGGGTCACCATGTGACATGAACATGTGACCCTGTCCCCCATGTCCCTATATAAGTCCGAGCGCAGAGCGGCACAGGCATTCCGGGCAGAGAGAGCGTCGGGTCAACATCGGAAGAAGAAGAAGAACAAGAAGGACAAGAAGAAGGACAAGAAGAAGAAGGCGCCGGCGGCGCGGAAGACGACGACCGCCGCAAGAACAGAAGAGACCCCGGAAGACCCCCGAAGGCGGATCGAGACCCCCAGACGACGCGGCGACGACGAAGAAGGTAGCCGGACTCCTCCCCTCGTGAAAGAGCTAGGTAAAAGAGCAGAAGAGAGCGGAGGAGTCCGGCGAGAAGACCCCCAAGACGGAAGAAGACCCCCGGAAATAAAATATTTTTTCAAAAGTGTGTGTGTTTTTTTACTGTACATTTTACACCTTAGGTGAATGGGTAGGGGTACATCGTACCCCATACTCATTCACATAGGGTGGGGGGCCGGTATCTGGGGGCCCCCTTATTAAAGGAGGCTCCCAGATTCCAATAAGCCCCCGCCCGCAGACCCCGACAACCAACGGCCAGGGTTGTCGGGAAGAGGCCCTTGTAAATAGGTGCTTTGGGGTGGGGGGGCCGCACGGCCCCCCTTTCCCCAGGGCACCCCCCATGTTGGGCACGCGGCCTGGTACGGCTCAGGAGGGGGGGGGCGCTCGGTCCCCACCCCTTTCCTGGCCTGCCAGGCTGCGTGCTCGGATGAGGGTCTGACATGGATTTGGGGGGAAACCCCACGCCGTTTTTTCGGCGTGGGGATTCCCTTTAAATCCATGCCAGCTTGCGGAGCTAGCGCGGCGGCATTTACTGCCTACGCTAGCTACGTAACCTGAAGTTACGTTCGAAATGAACGGACTGCTCCGTGTGTGGGCAAGTCCGTTCATTTTCAAAAGTCCCGCGGACTTTTGGCCGGCGGATTATCCGCTGGAGAAGTCCGTGCGTGTGTGGGCAAGTCCACACGCTCGGAAAGTCCAGCGGACCCAGCTGGAAAGTCCCGCGGGATTGTCCGCTGGACTAGGTCCGCCGGCAAAAGTCCGCACGTGTGTACGCGGCATAAGGCACACTCACCTACCACTTATGAGGCAAAACGAACAGCGCACTTATTTTTCAGGAGGAATTTCAAACGAAAGTTACATTCCCGGGAAAATTTAACAATTCTAAATATCTCTGAAGGTTTAAGAAAAAAAAAAAGAGGAAGTAAAGATTTTAGTGAAGGATTCTGGGTAATAACATAAACCCCTTTTTTTTTTTTTGTAACACCTATGAAGTCTGATCAGAATCTTTAACTTGTGGTTTTCAGAGTTATGAAAATCTTTTTCCGGTAAAAGCTGTGATATTGCTTCCTGTCTGTCGGAGTTCATTTTCCTTTCAAATTTTCATTTTTATTTTTCATTTTTATTAGAGGTGTATTTTATATGATATAGACAGAATATCAACCAAAAATACACACAATACAAATGTTATAAATGGAGTAAAATAAGTATTTGATCCCCACCAACCAACAATAATTCTGCCCCCCACCCACAGACTGGCTACAGTAGGTACTCATGTGGTACACAGATTAGTCCTGTCAATATAAGAAGGTCCTCCTAACGACAACTCGTTATGTGTATAAAAGACACCTGTCCACAGAATCTCTTCCTTCTATTCAATCCTCACCATCATGGGGAGGACCAAAGAGCCGTCAGAGGACGTCAGGGACAAGGTTGTAGAGAAAGAAAGAAAAGGAAGTAGGGGAGAGAGAGAGAGAAAATAGGGGAAGAAAGGAAAGGGAGAAAGGAGAGGGATGAAAGGAGAGCGAGGGAGAGAAGGGAGAGGGAGAGAAAGGAGAGGGAGATAGAGAGAGAAGAGGGAGAATGGAGAAAGAGAAAGGAGAGGCAGAAAGGAGAGGCAGAAAGGAGAGGGAGAATGGAGGAAGAAAAGAGAGGAGAGGGAGAGCAGAGGAAAGGAGTCCACAGAAGACTCTATTTACTAAATTAGATGACTTCTGAAGGCAATTGGTTCTAAGAGAGAGAGAGAGAGAGAGAGAGAGAGAAGAGAAGATAAAGGAGAGAATAAGAAAGAAAGAAAGAAAGAAATAGAGAGAGAATAGGAATGGGAAGAGAAAGAAAAAAAAAGGAAGGAAAGAAAGGGAGAAAAAAAGAGAGAGAGAAAGGGAGAAAAAAAAGAGAGAAAGAGAGAAAAGAGAGAGAGAAAGAGAAGAGAAGATAAAGGAGAGAGAGAGAATAAGAAAGAAAGAAAGAAATAGAGAGAGAATAGGAATGGAAAAAAAAAAAAAATGAGGGAGAAAAAAAAAGAGAGAGAAGAGAGAAAGAGAAGAAAAAGGAGAAGAGAGAGAAATAAAGAAAGAAAGAAGAGAAAGAGAGAGAGAATAGGAATGGAAAGAGAAATAAAAAAAAGGAAAGAATGAAAAGGGAGGAAAAAAAAGAGAGAGAGAAAGAGAGAGATAAAGAGAGAAAAAGAGAGAGAAAGAGAAGAGAAGATAAAGGAGAGAGAGAGAAATAGAAAGAAAGAAAGAAATAGAGAGAGAGAGAGAAAGAAGGAAAGAAAGAAAAATAGAGGAAGAGAAGAGAAAGAGAAAGAAATGAGAGAAAGAAAAGAGAAAGAGAGAGAATAAGAAAGAAAGGAAGAAAGAAAGAAATAAAGAAAGAAGAGAGAGAGAGGAAAGGATAGGAAAGATAGAAAGAAAAAGAGAAAGAAAAGAAAGAGAGAAAGAAAAGGAAAAGAGAAAGAAAGAAAGAAAGAAAGAAAGAGAAAAAGAGAGAAAGAAGGATCACCATCATGGGGAAGACCAAAGAGCTGTCAGAGGACGTCAGGGAGAAGATTGTAGACCTACACAAGGCTGGAATGGGCTACAAGACCAAACAAACCATTGGTAACACAATACGCCGCCATGGATTGCAATCCTGCAGCCCCCGCAAGGTCCCCCTCCTCAGGAAGACACATGTACAGGTCCCCCTCCTCAGGAAGACACATGTACAGGTCCCCCTCCTCAGGAAGACACATGTACAGGCCTGTGTGAAGTTTGCCAATGAACATCTAAATGGTTCGGAGAAGGATTGGGAGAAAGTTCTGTTGTCAGATGAGACCAAAATTGAACTCTTTGATTAACTCGACTCGCCGTGTTTGGAGGAAGAAAAATTCTCACTTTGACCCTAAGAACACCATCCCTACATCCCTACAGTCACACACGGAGGTGGAGACATGAGGCTTTGGGGCTGTTTCTCTGCTAAAGATACAGGCCGACTTTGACGCACTGAAGGGCCAATGGACGGGGCCACGTATTGTAAAATCTTGGATGAGAACCTTCTTTCCTCAGCCAGAACACTGAAGATGGGTCATGGATGGGTCTTCCAGCATGACAATGACCCAAAACTTACCGCCAAGGCAACAAAGGAGGGGCTCAAGAAAAAGCACATTAAGGTCATGAAGTGGCCAATCCAATCTCCAGATCTTCATCCTATAGAAAATTTATGGAGGGAGCTGAAACTTTGAGTTGCCAAGCGACTTAAAGAGGAAGTAAACTTCCATGTATTATTTGTACCTGTAAATGATCCTATAATAAGGCTTTTTTTTTCGGGTCTCATAACAGACAGAGGGGAGACATTTGACAGCTTACCCTTTTTGACCTACACCATTGGAAGCCCTTGTTCCTTTTGTTTTACATATCACCTGCTCTGTGAGCCTGTTTGATTTCCCTTGGGTGATATATTGTTTGGTGGCCACCTTTCCACTTTCTGGATTCCATCGAGAGAGGATTGGATCACCGCGGATCGTTCCATATCGATCGAGGGATCATCCGTGACCCGTGGCATTGTTCCTGTATGATTGTGGTTCCATCCCTTTATGCTCGTGTGACCTGGTGCCGCTGACACGCGGGTCCATTATCTCTGGTAAGAGGATCCTCCTTTAACACAATATTTGGTGTCGTTTACCTTCAGATGTCCATCCAACCAACCTTTGCTTCTTATTATGAACCACTGTGTTTGTGGTAGACCCACCGATTATTGGGACTCCTTTTGGGACTTATTTCCATTCTTTCACATTTCCTTTCACGGACTTATGTTCACATTCCACCTGTTTATTCAGGTTGACGGTTATCTTTGTACTTCTTTTGTTATGAGCACATGCCATTTATGTTATTTACAGTATAATAGAGGTGATCGGCTTTAACATGGACTTATTTACCTGATACTGAAAGGTCAGCCTTGGGTGGGCTCTGATGGGGTCCATATTTTTAGGTCAAAATGCCTTTAAAGCTTGAGGGCATGGGCGTCCGCAGAATTTTTTTTTGGGGGGGGGGGGGGATAATTTTAAGGTCACCCATGCTCTGACCCTTTTCGACAATGTCATTATCACTTTATCACGGTCACAGAATTTAGACATAGTACAGGTGATGGTCAGAGACTGCAGACATTGCACAAGAGACGACTGTCAGAGACTGCAGACATGGCCCAAGAGACTGAGACTGCATACATGGCCCAAGAGACTGTCAGAGACTGCATACATGGCTCAAGAGACAGTAAGAGACTGCGGACATGGCACAAGAGATGACCAGAGACTGCATACATGCCCCAAAGGACTGTCAGAAACAGCATACATGGCTCAAGAGACTGCGGACATGCCCCAAGAGACTGTCAGAAACTGCATACATGGCCAAGAGACTGTCAGAAACTGCATACATGTGGGGAGAGAGAGAGAGACAAGGGGGGTGACAGAGAGGAGTGTGACAGAGAGAGACAGAGGGGGGTGACAGAGAGGAGTGTGACAGAGAGAGACAGAGGGGGGTGACAGAGAGGAATGTGACAGAGAGAGACAGAGGGGGGTGACAGAAAGGAGTGTGACAGAGAGAGACAGAGGGGGGTGACAGAGAGGAGTGTGACAGAGAGAGACAGAGGGGGGTGACAGAAAGAGACAGAGGGGGGGGGGTGACAGAGAGGAATGTGACAGAGAGAGACAGGGGGTGTGACAGAGAGAGACAGAGGGGGGTGAGAGAGAGGAATGTGACAGAGAGAGACAGAGGGGGGTGACAGAGAGAGACAGGGGGGTGACAGAAAGGAGTGTGACAGAGAGAGACCGAGGGGGGTGACAGAGAGGAATGTGACAGAGAGAGACAGAGGGGGGGACAGAGAGGAGTGTGTCAGAGAGAGACAGAGGGGGGTGACAGAGAGGAATGTGACAGAGAGAGACAGAGGGTGTGACAGAGAGAGACTGAGGGGGGTGAGAGAGAGGAATGTGACAGAGAGAGACAGAGGGGGTGACAGAAAGAAACAGAGGGGGTGACGGAGAGAGACAGAGGGGGTGACAGAAAGGAGTGTGACAGAGAGAGACAGAGGGGGGGACAGAGAGGAGACAGGGGGGGGGAGACAGAAAGGGGGTGACAGAGAGACACAGAGGGGGTGACAGAAAGAGACAGAGGGGTGAGAGAGAGGGGGTGACAGAGAGGGGTGATGGGGATCATCACTCCTGATCCGATCCCCGATTCCAGGGGGGGGGGGGGGCACATACATTGTACAATACAATACATTGTAATTTCTTGGGTATAAAAAAAGACACCACTCTTCATATACAGTGAAGGATATACACTGACATTTCCGGGTCGTGTTTGACCCCTTTATGAAGATGACAAGCAAACTTTGAGAAAGGAGAAAGTGCTTCCATTTATGTAATTTTGCATTATGACCCCTATCAAAATGCTTTGAATGCTTTTACATCATTCTTTCATGTATTTAAGGACTTAACAGGGTCCCTCTCAGCATTTAGGCAAGGTCGCTGCAATAGCTGATCTACTCGGCCTCCAGTTCAGGGATTCTCAACCTTATTGAGACCCAGGACCAGGAAATTTGTCCAAAGCCTTTAATGTCCCATTGATTGAAAAAATAAAAATAAAAGTTTATACTCTGACAATAAAAGTATGGGAATACAAAATATGTATTGAAATTCTGGAAGACTGTGGAGGGGGTGGGTGCCACTATGGGGGATAAGGGGGCTTAGAAGTCTCAGCAGAAGACTTGGTGGCCTTGTAGGGGATGAGGTTTCTGGAGGGGCTGTGGGAAACTGCGAGGGGAGGGGGTCTCCGGAGGGGGCTGGGGGCTTTGCAGAGATTCTGTGGGAGACTGGAGGGTGTTGCAGATGCTGGGGGAGGTTGGAGAAGCAGTGTGGGATACCGTTGGAGGGCAGAATGGGGCATTGCAGGCTCGACAGTAGGCTGAAGCGCATTGCAGGACCCTATGCATATACTAGGGGCCAATTTTTGAACAGAAGCCAATTAACCTACCTGCATGTCTTTGGATTGTGGGAGGAAACCGGAGTACCCGGAGGAAACCCACGCAGGCACAGGGAGAACATGCAAACTCCAGGCAGGTAGTGTCGTGGTTGGGATTCTAACCAGCGACCCTTCTTACTGCTAGGCGAGAGTGCTAACCACTACACCACTGATTTGATAAGCTTAAAAAGTAGAGGTGCCCGAAGTGCAGGGTCGCGTATCAGATACGTGATCCAGGGAGGACGGGCGGGAAGGGAGGGCGATGGGAAGGAGCCTCGACACGTAGCGGTGGCACTCACCAGTGCCCGTCAGACTCTAAATGTGGCAGCTTTATGGTGGCCAATCTCAGCAAGCACCATCCATGGGCACAAACCCAACCTAACATGCCGGCAAATTCAGCCTCATGAACAATCTAAGGAAGTCTGTCTGGGGGGTGAATTCAGAATGCACATGTGAAAATTTTTTGAGGCCATCAACATAGTAAATTCATATTTTGGACAACCCAAGTACTTACCGCTGCTGCAATACCGGAATTATCAATAAACCTCCAGGTTAAAGAGATCAAAGAAAAGATGAAGAACAGACCACAGCCGATGGCGGCCCGAAAGAAATCCTGAAATAGGAAGAATAAATAAAAAAAATAAAAAAAACATTACTATCTGACTTTGGGGTGGGCATTATTAATGCTCTATTGGCACTGTCATCGCTGTTTTTAGCCACTAGGTGGGGCTGTAGGCTCTCTTTAGTGAGTTTTATGCAGTTGGAAGCTGTAATTAAACATTTTTTTTCTACTGTTTTGTACATTACAACTTTGCATTCTTCTGTGAGTGTTCATGGAACATGTATGATTGAATAGGTACAAATAAAACGTTCTTCCAATTTAAAAAAAAAAAAGCAGAAAATGTTTGTTTCTTTGGTAAATAGATCCTTAATAGATTGTACAGCCAATTTCTGTATTCACATAGAGCAGAACATTCAGAGTCCCCATCAGAACAACCTTCCCCCTTACATCAGAGTCCCCATCAGAGTCCCCATCAGAGTCACCCCTTACATCAGAGTCCCCAAAGTCACCCCTTTAATTCAGACTCCCCATCAGAGTCACCCCTTACATCAGAGTCTGCATCAAAATCTTCCCTGATCCATCAGAGTCACCCCTTACATCAGACTTCCCCCTTACATCAGAGTCCCCAAAGTCACCCCTTTAATTCAGACTCCCCATCAGAGTCACCCCTTACATCAGACTTCCCCCTTACATCAGAATCCCCATCAGAGTCACCCCTTGCATCAGACTTCCCCCTTACATCAGAATCCCTATCAAAGTCACCCCTTACATCAGAGTCTGCATCAAAATCTTCCCTGATCCATCAGAGTCACCCCTTACATCAGACCCCCCCCCCCTCTCTGCATCAGAGAACCCTTTACACCAGAGTCTTCATCATCCTTCTAACCAGGGGTCAAGTCCTGGGGAAAAAAGTGTGGGATCTCCCACCCAAGATCCACTCCCCCACCAAAAAAAAAAAAAAAAACGATACGCTCATATGCACGAACACTTTAAAAGTGGTATTTTTCATCCAATTTTCGTATTGTGTGGATGAAGCTTAACTGTTAGTACATAAAAAAAACAATCCTCAATAAACATAAATCCAGTAATTCTCTGAATAATCAGCATTCATACAATTGTGCTTCCATGTAATGTGATCTTCATGTTCTGATCTTTATTGGGAATGTTATTTTGTATATAGAGTGTTTATGTGGTGAGTTTACACTTTTCATTGAACAGAGTTTGGATAACACAGGGTTACACGGAAAGGTGATAAATGAAGTGCACATTATCTGGACAGATGCTTGGGGAGATAGTGATGTGTTCCTGCTTAGGAGATGTATGTTAGCTTGGGGGGGGGGGCTGCAAACTCTGCAGGGGCTCCAACACACACTCGCTGCTATTCCAACCCTTCACAGATTTCCACATAAACTTCCCTCCTGGCATTAAAACTTTGCCAGGTATTGTGCTCAGCTTACCACCCAAACTGATGTTCCTCCCTCAGCTCACCTCTCTCCCTGCATGTCCTGTGAGCAGAATAGCTGCTCCTCCTCTGGGTTCTCTCATCATATGGCACTGAAATAGAGGAGGGGGGATTCAGCGGGACACACAGAGCAAGTATG